>PITA01015125.1:37795-51290 GCA_004023965.1 Spilogale gracilis | reverse complement strand
GCCCCATAACACAGAGGCCCGCCCCCACAGCAGAGCCCCGCCCCGGGCGCGCGTTTGCCTACCCCTCGCTTGGAGCCCCCGCTGCAGTTGTCACAGCGGCCCTCCAGGTACACGTAGGAGCTGCGGCTCACTGCGTACACTGCCTGCGCCTTGCAGGACACACACTCCAAGGACACGATGGGCACCTGACCTCTGCGAATCAATACCTGCGGACAGGATGGGGTCACAGGGAAACTGCTCCTGAGGCCTGGACCCGAGTCTCCACAGGGCAGTGTGGTCACAGGGGCGTGGCAGCAGGGGCGGGGGGGGGGGGTGTAGCAGAGCCTCTGGCCCCTGCCTGGACACTGTTTCCCTAGTTGGGAGGGCTCCTCTGGGCCCAGCTAGCTCCTTGTGAGCCTGAGGTCCAGCTTCCCAAGGCACTGTGGGCTCAGCCCTCACCCAAGACATTCATCTGGTTTTGTGTCTCCCAGTCTGCAGAACGGTGGTGGACACCCAAAAGACAAAGTCCGCACCGCATTTATTTTCTGTAGCCCCCAAGGACCAGCGTGCGCCTGGCACAGGAGGCCCTCAGGTGCTCACCCATGAACAGAAGAGACGGGCGAACACCTCTGGGGTGAGCGGGCAGCTGTGCACTGAATGGCCCCGAGGTCCCTGCCACCCTGGGATGGGGCCCACCGCAGCCAGCCCAGGCAAGGCCCTGCTCTACGCTCCCACCTCGCCAGGCGGCCCCTCTGGGCAGGCCGGCTGGAAGTGCCCTCACTCTGGGACAGACGACCCTGGGCTGAGTACCAGCAGAGCCCAGCACCCCTCCCCCAAAGGCAGCAGGAACAGCTAGCTGTCCTGGGGTCACCGGCTCTGTGGTCCTGAGCTGCCTCGAGGGCCCACGGGGGGGTGGGAGGAGCACTGAGAACGCGCATGCGCAGGGGTGAGATCAGAGCCCTCCCTGTTCAGAAACAAGGACACCCACACTCTGGTAGGGGGACCTGTTTCCTCACGGAGCCTGGGGTGCCTCTAATATGTGGAGTGCACAGCCCGATTAGAAGGAAAGTGTTGAAACGGGATGTTTTGTTAAGGAAAAATTATATCAGAAGCAGTAACTCCTAATGAGAGCTGATAGCTTCCGGAAACACAACTCAGAAAATCCTCTGAGAACGTTCAGTGCTACCTGGGGGCAGACAGCCCTGCCCGCTCAGCCCTCCCCGGGGGGCCCTGGGCTCTGGCTTGCTGGGCTAAGGAACGGGCTGGCAGCACCCACCGTCTGGTTGGCGGCCTCCTCCTTCCGGCCCGCCTTCCAAACGGTCAGCTTGAAGGTGTATCCCACGCCGGCCTGCAGGCGCTCCCGAGGGACGGTGACCACGCTGCTTCCCCGGGGCCCGAAGGTCAGGGCACACCCACCAGTGTCACTCTGGAGCCACAGGGGAGGGGGCGTGAGACCCCACATGGCTTCAAAGCAGAGCCTGGCCCAGGGCCCAGCTGGCAGACCCCTCCCCATGCTGGGCTCGGGAGCTCAAACGACCCGGGGGCGGGGCCGTCCATGCCCCGCAGGGCAGCTGACCTGGGTTGAGGCCACACAGGCCCAGTGGAAGCTGAGTGGCGTCTGGTCGCCATCCTCCAGGTTGGGATCGTAGGATTTGCTGCCGTCCAGCACCAGATCCTGGGTGTCTGACCACACGCGGTACGAACCACCCTCGACAATGGGCACCAGGCGCTCGGGCACCACTGTCACATTGGCCTGGATGCTCCGTGCCAGCGGTGTGTCCCCGAATGACACCATGAACACAAAGCAGTAGGGACCCACAGGCAGTGCCAGCCGTGGCACCACCAGCTGGGGCCGGCTCACGTCCACGCCGGGCAGGGCCACGGGGGCCATGCGTTCAGGCTGCTGGCAGCGGGGAGCCCGGTACACCTGCCAGCGGTACTCCGTCTGGTAGGTGACGCAGTCGCGCAGGTTGACGTGGGCCTCTAGGTAGTTGCGCTGGGAGCGCCGCATCAGCACCTGTGGGGGCAGGGCCACATCCACCTCGGGCTCCCTGCAGGCCAGCACGTGCACCGTGACCGTGGCCTGTGCCACGAAGAAGCTCACCAGGTTGGAGGCATTCACCTCCATGCGGTAGTCCCCGGGCTGCAGGTAGGAGTGTTCGGCCCAGGGCTCCTGCGTGTCCTCCACTGGCGCCCCATCCCCAAAGTCCCAACGATAGGCCACACGCCGGGGGCTGGGGCTCGTGGCGGCCTCAAACCGGGCCGAGCGGTTGGCAAAGCAGCGGCCGCGGTGCAGTACCACGTGCTGGATGGGGTCCTGGACCTCCACCACGAGCGTCAGGTTCACGCCGCCCAGCTCGTTGAAGGCACGCACGTGGATCTCCAGCAGCCCCGCGGCCACGGGGGTGTAGGTGACGTCCCGGCCGGAGAGGATGACCAGCGAATCCCCCTGGACCTTTTGCAAGGAGAAGTACCAGGCGTAGGCCACGCGGGATCCCCGCTGCACGCGGGCAGTGAAGTTCCTCTCCATGCCCGTGGGGATGCCCAGCTCGCAGCACCCGGGCACCTGCAGCCCCCCCACGGCCTCTAGCACCAAGATGCGCACCTGGGCCTGGGCCCGGCTCACGTGGTTCTCGGCCTGAACGCTCACCACATAGTCCCCGACCCGGGGGAAGCTGCGGGAGAAGCGGGGCCCGGGCAGCGCCTCCGTGACCGCCCCGCTGAGCTGCAGAAGGAAGCGCACGGCGGAGCCCGCAGCCAGCACGATCTGGAAGTGCACCCACTGCCCGGGCTCCACCACCTTGCCGTCGGCCCACAGCACCAGGCCCGCAACGGCCTCCTCCACCGTGAGCTCGTGGGTGGCCGCCAGCCAACTGACCGCGTTGGACGCGTTAAGCTGAACGCAGAAGGTGCCGGCCTCACGGAAGACCACGGTGACGTGCTGCCCGAGCCTGCCGCCGCCCGGCCCCACCCAACTCCAACTCACGTTGGTGCCTGCGCCCAGCTGTCCCCAGAAGGACACGGAGGAGCCGGCGGCCACAAAGCTGCGGTCTGGGGCGCTGGCCCTAATGCTGAGGCCGCTGACGGGCACCTGCACAGCCACCTCGAGGGTGGCGTTGGCCGAGCCCAGCGGGTTCTTGGCCGTGACCGTGACCAGGTACAGGCCGGGGCTGGGGAAGGCGTGGGTGGTGGATGGCTCTGGGGTGTCCCAGCTCAGGCCTCCCGCCAGAGACCAAGTGTAAATGACACCACTGCCCGCAGCCAGCTCAGCACGGAGAGTGACGCTGGCGTTGACTGCAGCCGGGTTTGGGGAGGCGGCTGCCGCCAACCAGCCCACGGGCTCCATGAAGTCCACGGTGCGGCTGGCCAAGGCGCTGCCCAGCATGTTGGCGGCCCGCAGCTGGACGTGGTAGGTGCCGGCCTCGAGCACGGTGAGCAAGAAGGTCTTTCCACTGCCAGCCAGGGCTGGGCTGCCGTCCCGCCAGGCAGTCCAGGTGTAGGAGATGTTGGTGCCGTCCCTGACCACGGCCTGCAGCGGCAGCGTGCGGTTGGTGGGGAAGCAGCCGCCGTCGCCCCCCGCCACCTGCAGCCCCTCAATGTGCTGCAGGACGTAGACGAAGATGCTGTCCTGGGCAGAGCCCACCTCGTTCTCGGCAGTGACGATGATGTTGAAGGTGCCCACGGAGCGGAAGGTGTAGGAGATGGCGGGGCCCCCAGGGATGGGCGTGCAGCGATCACAAAGCACCCAGGAGTAGCGCACGTCGCCGCCGGCCTCCAGGGACGAGCTGAAGCTCACGCTGCCGTTGAGGGGCACCACCGTGCGGCTGGCGTTGACGCTGAGGCCCCGCACGGGCTGCTGCACCGTGACGTTCACACACGCCGCGTCACGGCTCACCTCGTTCCACGCGCGCACCCTGACGGTGAAGGGGCCCGTGGTGTTGTAGGCGTGCGTGGCCGTGGGGCCCTCGAGGCGCCCGCCATCCCCCAGGTCCCACAGGTAGGTGGCGGGGTGCCCGCGGCCCACGGCCGAGAACAGGTAGGGCTGCAGCAGCGCCAGCACGCCCGAGGCGTTGACGCGGACGCCCGCGAGCCGCACGGGCTCCTGCACCTCCACGAGCGCAGAGTCGTTGGCCGCCGAGATGTTGTTGGACACGGCGACGGTCACCAGGTAGGAACCCGAGTCTGCATAGGTGAACGTGGCTTCGGGGCCCCCGATGCGGGCCGCATCGTCCGTGCCGAAGTCCCAGGCGTAGCGGTAGAGGAATGGGGGCCAGGCACGAGCCAGCAGACGGGCCTCCTCCCCGAGCCGCACCACCTGCCTCTCAGGCCACAGGGTAACGTTGCCCACCTCGGGCTCCACGCACACGCTGCTGAAGTAATGGGCCTTGTTCACCCTGCTCGACAGCACCAATGCCAAGGGAAACGTCCCGCTCCGCGTGAAATTGTGCACCACCGTCGGGTCCCCCGAGACGGTCGTGTTGGAAGAGCCATCCCCGAACGTCCAGTCGAAGACGTAGAGGGCAGGGTCCCCGGTGACGTGGGCCGTGAACCGCACGTGCGGCTGTGCGGGGACGCAGGACGCAGGCTCGATCCGGAGCACCTCCAAGACGAAGACGTGCACGGGCCAGCTCTGGGCCAGGCGGCCTGCGGGGCTGGACACGGCCACGGTCACTGTGCAGTTCTGGGCCCGCCGGTACACATGCTCCACGGTGGCCTCGGGGCCCGTGAGCACCGTGCCGTCCCCCATGTCGAAAGTCCACGTGACGTTGTCTCCCGACTCCAGCGTGGCAGTGACCGCCACAGGCGCACCCTGCTCCACGGCCAGGCTCAGGCTCACGCTCAGCCCGCGAAGCTCCTCGAAGACGCGGAGGCTGAGGCCCGCCGCCACACGGCTCACCGTGTTGTTGACCTCCAGACGGACGTGGTACACGCCCCGTGAGGCGTACGTGTGGTTGACCTCCGGCTGGGGCTGTGTCACAGCCGGTGAGCCATCCCCGAAGTCCCACGTGTATAGGACGCCCCCAGGCCAGGGCACTGGGTGTGGGGAAAAGGTGACAGGCCGGCCGGCCACCAGGACGCGGCTCCCCACGGCCACGGCCACGGCCGGTAAGGAGGCTCGCACACTCACTGGCACTTGCTGCGTCAGGTTCTCGAAGGCGTTGGACACCAGCAGCGTCAGGTTGTACTCACCTGGGGACAGGCCCGAGTGAGGACCAGGGCCACTGCCGCCACGGGCCTGGCCAAGGCACTACCTAACCCCACGCTGCCACGCACTGGGGCCCCTGTGGATGCCCGAGCAGAACCCTCCCGGGGAGCATGCCCCAGGACCCCACCCGGGGGGCCGGCAACGAGGCGTGTGCGGCAGAGGGAGCGGGGGCGCCACAGTCCACTCTCTGTTCTGCGTGTGAGGCTTCTAAGTCGTCCCCATGGCAGGCCAGCGGGCCGCGACCCTCACCTGGGGCGGCGTAGGCGTGCGTGGCACTGTGCTCCACCAGCACCTGGGGCACCGCGGGGTCCGGGACCGGGAAGGACTCGTTGTACGGGGGCTTGAACTGGCCGAGTGCCTGGTCCCCGTCCCCAAAGGCCCACCTGCCGGGGCAGCAGGCTGTGAGCAGGCCGGGGCGGGACCACATGGGGCCGGCTACACCGCCTCACCCCCCACCCCGGGGCTCCCACACGCCCAGCACCCGCCCCCCACCCCAGCACAGCCCACCCCGCCGCCCACCAGGCCAGGCGCACTCACTGGAAGGCCACCTCCACAGCCGAGTCCACCAGCACGTGGGCGACCAGGGCCAGCGTGGCGTTGGGGGGCAGCAAGGGCGGCACCGCAGATACCCAGAGTCCCCTCATCCTGTGCATCCGCTCCACGGTGACGTTGTAGTTGACGGTGACGTTGCTCACGTGGTTGGAGGCCGTTAGCTGCAGACAGGGAGCGAGCGCAAGCTGCGGCGGGCGGGGCGGGGCCTCCAGGCAGCACAGAGCCCCCTCGCCGCCCGCCCTCACCCACAGCCAGCGGCAGGGTCCTCGGGAGCAAAGCAGAACGGAAGGCAGGAGTGAGCGCCGCACGGCCTGGCCGGCTCCTGCCCCCACCAGCGCCCCCCACCCACCGAGAGCTTGAAGACGGCGGCGCTCTGATAGATGACATTGAAGACCACATTGTGGAAGGTCAGGGACTGCTTATCGTCGATGGTCCAGCGGAAGATCACGTCCGAGCCGGCGTCCACCACAGGGCTGTATCGCTGCGGGAAGGGCACAGCGTCGGCCAGGCCCAGGGCTTTGGTGGCCTCTCCTGCCCTGAGCCCAGGTGCCTGCAGCTGGACACGCCTCTTGCTGGGCCACCACGGGGCAGGGAGGCTGAGCTTGGGCGCACATGCGCTCGGACCGCTCAGCCCCTCGCTTTCCCCTCTGGAGACAGAGCCGGTACCAGTGACAGCAAGAGCCCCCCGTCTCCGAATCTCCGCACGGGCCATCCCCGGGCTTCTGCCCACCCACCCGGGCGGCACGTGAGTCTCAAGGAGCCTTGTGGTTTGGGAGGTTGACCCCCGGCCGCCGGCACAACAGGGGTGAGCGGGGGAGACGGCAGCGCAGGGCCGCATGAGGGCGGGGGTCGGAAAGAGCCCTTCTCGTGGACCCTGACGTGGGGGGACGGCCGGGACAGGGGCAGCAGCACGGTGGCCCCAGGCCCGCTGCTCCCAAAGCAGCCCCCAGAGCCTGGTGGGCACACGGCAGGGGTTCAAGAGCCGAGGCTTGATGAGGGTGGAGGGGGCACGGACGTGCAACGGGCCTCTCGAGGGTCGCGGGAGCAACTGCGGCCTCGCCAGAGCTTCCGTGTTAGCGGGAACTCCGCACACACTCAGGAATTAGTGAGTGGCCCAAAGAGCCACCCAACCGCCACGGAGCCTGCCGTCCCAGGGCCGAGCTCCCTCCCCCTCACCGGAGAGGGGCTGTCTCCGCACGGGCCCCTTGTCTCGGGAGAGCTCACTTACCACCAAGACGCCCTGCAGCACGCGGGCTTCCGGGCTGGGAGTGGCGCGAAGGCCCCAGATGGGCTCCTCGGCTGTCACCCGCAGGCTGAGGTTGGCCTGGCCGGCGCCGTTCTCCACCACGACCTCGACCGCGTGCTCGCCCTCGCGAAGCCCCGGCAGCACCAGCACCGAGAAGAGGGTGGTGTTGGCCTCGAGAGCACAGCTGGGCAGAAGGGCGGCCACCGCGGCGGGGCAGGCGGCTTCAAAGGGTGCGCTGACGTTGCCCCCTGGCCAGTGGGCTGTGGCGGTGGCATTGGCACCGGCGTCCATGCGGAGCACCAAGGCGGAGCTGTCGGTGGGCACGTAGAGGCGGCCATCGTGGGGCGTGGGGTGGGCCACCCGCAGCCCCGGCACCGGGGACAGCACGTCAAAGCTGCAGGACAGGTTGTGTGTGGACACGCTGTTGCCCACCGTGGCCCGCACCTCGTAGCGCCCGGGCCGCTGCAGCCCCGGGTTGGGCCGCAGGCCCAGCAGCAGGGTGAGGCGCTCTGTGGCGGCCAAGAGCCGCAAGGCACAGGTGCCGCCGGCTGGGGCTGCCTGCAGCTGAGCGGGGAGCTGGGCCAGCCAGGCCGCGGCGGTGCCGGAGAAGTACGGGGCCTCGGCGTCAGGGGCGCCCGGGGCAGGCGAGCAGCGCAGAAGGGCGCCCGGCCCGGCATCATGCTGCAAGGCGATGAGGTCGCCAGGGAGCAGGGGGCTGCCCTGGCCACGGAAGGTGACCTGCAGGAGAGGGAGGCAGGCTGCATCAGGTCCGCGCAGTGGGCCAGGGCTGGTGGGCGGCGGGTGGCAACCCAGACTCGCTCACTCCACCAGGCCTCCCAGGGGCCCCCGGGCACTCGGGGCAGGGGCAGAAGGGACAGGCTCTGGGACAGGGGTGTGCACGGAGCACACCACAGGGAACGTAGGCCTGGGCGGGCCCTTCTGGACAGGGCGGGGCCTCTGGGGGACTCGGCGGCAGCTGAAAAAAGGAGAAGGCCCGAGCTGGCGGTTTCTCCCACCAGGAGTGCTAAGCAAGGACGTGGACAGAGCCAGAGTGGGGCAGGGGAGCGGAGGAGCGTGCCGCTCGTCCGGGTGGGCAGCAGAGGGGAGGCGGGTGGCGCCAGGCCAGTGACAGGTACCGAGTACTGGGCGGGAGGCCCCGCCGGCACGGAGAAGAGGAACTCCTTCCACAGCACGCAGGAGGCCCCGGGGAGGCCCGGCCCTGACGCGGACCCATTGGCACAGGCCTGGGGGCAGCAGGGGTCGTCCGGCGGCAGGTGGAGACTACCTCGGGCACAGCAGCGTCCCTCTGGGGCGCATGCAGGGACAGACTCAGCCTGGTTCTCAGGCTCCCTGCTGCTTCCGGGGGGCCCTGCAAGAGGAGGGCTGTCAGGGCCCTGCCTGCTCTTCAGCCACGACCAGGGACACCCTCGTGATGACACGAGGTCCTGCCAGGTAGCACCCGGCCCCAGCGTCACTGCTCCACCCCTCCCGACACCGTGCTGGCCGACGGAGCCTGGCGGGCCCCCCACATAGGCAGTCCTGTGGGTACCACGCCCGCTGGCTTCTCTGGGACACCACCCCTCCCTGCCTGCGACAGTGCAGACAGCCCCCAGCCCGCACAGAGGCCCACCTGCTCCTGCTGCGGGCCGAAGAAGCTGCAGCCGCAGCTGGGCGGGCCGGCGGAGCTCCTGGGTGCCGAACTCGGCCGCCGTGAGGAAGGCCTCCGTGCTCAGGCCCAGGCTGGGGAACGCCATCACCTGGGGGGTGGGGGGCGCTCAGCTCCACAGACCCAGACCCCAACCCCGGCTGGCTCGGCGGGGAAGGAGCTGCCAGATAGGGCTTCACACTGAGGAAGACAGGCACTCAGGAGAAATCTCAGGTCAGTGGCACCTGTGAGAACGCGACCGCCACCGCGTTTTGTGGAAAGACCCACAAACACCCCGAGAGAAGGCTCCGGAGCGCTCAGGGCGCCCTCAGGTGCGGGAGGTGTGATGCTTCTCTCTGCACGGTGGCGGGCCTTCTAGTCGCCACGGCGCACACGGCGCCAGCAGGGCCCAGCCTCCTGACTGTGTCCTGGGGTCCTGGGGTCCTGGCTCTGCCTACCTCGACGAGCTCCTGGGGGGCTGAGAGGGTCTCCTGCTGCCCCAGGGGGCTCAAGGGTCCCTGCAGGTCCCCACTGGGCGCTCCCACGAGGAAGGTCTCCGCGTCCCCCACGGGGCCTGGGACGGCAAGCGAGCAATGAGGTCCCAGGCCGGGGAGGGAGCATGGGGCCAGGCCGGGGCAGGACCTAGGACCAAGCCCCCCGCCCCGGCAGCGGCCTCCCAGCCCCCCCAGCTGTCTCGGTGGGAGCAGCTTCGCTCAGGACCACAGGTACTGGGCAACACCTAACAGACACCGAACAGCTGAGGGCCGCGACTGTCCTGGCGGGGGCCGCCGGGAACCCCTGCGCAGTGGCGAGGGCAGGGGCAGCGGTGTAGAAGAGCTCCCCAGGACGGCCGGCCCAGGACAGAGGGGGACCCCAGCGCACCTCCAGGCCGCAGTTCGCAGACGTAGCTGTGGGGCACCGAGCACAGGTCCGTGTTGCACTGCCCGGCGGGCCCGAGCCGCACACAGCGCTCCGCCGTGGCAGGGTGCGGCTCCCCGGGCAGCCAGTTCTGGCAGCTCTCCAGGCTGAAGGCCCCGGCCTGCGCCGCCGGGCCCGCCCCCTCCCCGTCCGCAGCCGAGAAGCCAATCCACACATCCAGGCTCCTGCGGGCAGGTGGGGGGCACAGTGGGTGCCCAGTGGCTCCCCGAAGACAGGCACCCCTCCATCTGCCCTCACCGCAGCCCCTCAGGTAGGCCCTGCATCTCTAGATGGGGAAACTAAGGCTTGGAGAGATAACCTGGCCAGCAAGGCCATGGTCATGTCATGTATCAGCCCTGTCTGTGGGGCCCGGAGCCAGCGGAGGGCTCCTCGCGGCGGGCAGCTTCAGTCTGGCCAGGGGCTGTGTACTCAGAGGTCTCTGGGTGTGGGGGCCCCTGGGGGGTGCAGTCGGTTGAGTGGCGGACTCTTGGTTTTGGCTCAGGGTTGTGAGGTCGAGCCCCATGTCAGCCTGTGAGCTCAGCAGGGAGTCTGCTTCCCCCTCTCCCCTGCCCCTTCTCTCTAATGAATTAAAAAAAAATTTTTTTTAAAAAACAAGGGCTCTGGGTGCAGCGTTTGGGGAAGCAAACACCTGCATCTCAGCCCCCCCAGAGGCTACTCCCCACAGCTCTGCGAGGTAGGAAGGCCCTCCTGGGGGGTGGGGCTTAGAGACACAGGACACAGGGAGAAGAGCGAGCTGCCTGGGAAAGAGCCAGGCACTGGGGCCCGGCCAGTGAGCCTTGACCATTCTGGGCTTCGATTTCCCCTTGTGGACACCGAGGATGTCCAGGGTGTGAGCCACAGTCCGGTCGGCCCTTCCCCGAGACTCAGGGAGAAATGGGCATCTGGGCGCCGGCTGTGGGGGAGGGGTGGGGCTGGCTACAGGGAGGCACCCTCACTCACAGGCCTGGGGGGCTGAGGGCAGCCTCCATGGTCACACCAGAACAGGCCCTGCCCCTGCCAGGAGGGGCTCAGTGGAGGGCAGCAGGAGGTGGGTGGCCTATAGGACCCGGGATGCGTCCCCTGCACACACATCTTTGTCCCAAGAGCCGATGAGAATGGCGTCAGCCGAGCAAGACGCGGCTCCTGGGCCACCGTCAGGCCAGCCAGCTGGACTCGGTCCCCCCACCACCCCTCAGGCCTTACCCCGGCCCTGCCGCAGCATTCTGGGGGCCCCACCTCACAGCCTCTCCAGGGGTGGGGGGCGGGTACCTGGTGACCTGGGAGACCAGGAAGCGCTGGACGGCGGGACTGTCCACCATGGCCAGGGCGGCCCCGGCCCAGGCCCGGCACCGCTCCTGCGCCTGCAGCCAGGCTGCCTTCTCTGCCACCAGGCGGTAGCAGTGCCCGTTGCCAGGGAAGATCGCGGTGTCCGGGGGGCAGAGTGGGTGCACCACTGGGGGGGGCAGCGAGCAGACGGAGAAGGGGCGTCAGTGTGTGCCGACCAGGACGCTGGGGGTGAGGGAGGGGCAGCCCCCGCCCAGGCCGGCGGGCACCCACCTTGGGCGGGCTCCTCGCCCACAGCCACAATGCTGTACGCGGCTTGGAGGTCCGAGCCGCCACGGTTTCGGATCCCAAGCTTGAGGGTCTCATCACTGCGCACCGAGACGAGACACGTGAGCTCCAGGGCCGCAGGGGCCGCCTCCACCTGCACCTCGGCCCCCAGCCGGGCTGAGCCAGCCCCCAGGGCCAGCTCTGCCATCACGTGATAGCGGCCGGGCAGCAGGTAGCGGTGGGCGGCTGCGGCGCCGGCAACGGCCACCTCGGGGGAGCCGTCACCGAAGTCCCAGCGCGTGGAGCTGACCGGCAGGGAGGCGCTGACGTGGAAGGCTGCTGGCTGGCCGGAGGCCAGGGGTCCCTGGGGCCCCACCAGGGTGGCCCCCGGGGAGGCAGGGAAGGTGTTGTGGAGGAGGGTGGGGCCCCGGCAGGCAGGGGGCAGCGGCGGGCCAGAGCAGAAGGGCAGGCAGGCCGCTGAGGCGTTGGGGGGCCCGGCCGCCCCACACAGGCACCAGCCCTGGTCTGAGAGGGCCCCGAGGTCCCGGCCGGCCGCGAAACAGACGGCGCCACAGGCCTCAGCTGTGAGTGGGCCCTCGTGGGCAGCCGAGAAGGCCACCAGCGCCACGGCACCCGAGCTGTTGTCAGGGAGGCAGGCGAGGTACTCCTCACCTAGACGGAGCACACGGGCTGGTGTCCAGCACGCCCCCGCCACTCACCACCCCTGCTCTCCCCGCCTCCCGCCCCCACGGCCCACCACCCTGGTCTGTCTCAGCCACTGAGCCGACTGCCCATGTGCCTCCCAGTCCTGCCCCCCACCCCCCGCTGCTGACCCCAAGCACCTCCAGGCACTGCCCTGCGAGCCCCGCGCTAGCCACACTCACCACAGCCGCCAGCCAAGAAGGGGACGCGGAGGAGGGGCCGGCCGGCCAAGGGGCTGGGCCCGGCACACGTGGCCCCCTCGGGCTGAAGCACGCGCACCTGCTGCTCCTCCGCCCAGCGAGGCAGCCAGGCCACGCCGCAGTCACACTCCAGCGGGTTTCCGCTCAGGTTTCTGCGGGAGACGCCAGGCCTGGCGCTCAGTGGACGGCAAGGGAGGGGGCCCCGAGGAAGGGTCTCCGCTGGCCTCAACCCAGGGAGTGGGGGCCTGGAGCGCCCTCACCAGTACGGCACCCCACCATCCCCAAAAGCTCCAGCAGGCGAGCACACAGCCCCTGGCGCCTGGTCTCAAATGGGAACAGGCACGGAGGCCAGGGCAGGAGGGCAGGGAGGACAACGGCGGCGGGCAGGCTGCTCGGGCTCAGCCACTGACACCCGCCACACACAACTTACATTTCGGTTAAATTAAATAAATTAGCAAATACTCCTTCTTCTAAAGTAGAAATCTTGTTGTTACTTATGTCCCTGGAAGAAAGGGGAGGATTCAGCCAGGTTGGAAAGAAGCCCCCGAAACCGAAACGGCCAGGCTGTTGCCACCATCCCGCCCCCCGGGGTCGCCCGGCCCGCTGCGGGGACACTCACAGCTCCGTCAGTGCAGAGAGGTTTGCCAGGAACCCGACGTCAAGTGCCTGGAGCAGGTTGTGGGAGACATCCCTGGGGAGCAAAGTGGTCAACGGTCAGTGCCAGAGCTCCAGCCAGGGCACAGAGACCCGGGCCCGCCCCTCGAGGCTCCCCCACACCCTCCCACTCCCTACCCGAGGCCAGGAGAGAGGATCCACATGACCAGAGCACAGGAGGGCTGCGAGCCCTCAGGACTCTGCCCACGCCCCTTCTCTGCCCAGAGTCGGGCACCCCCAGCAGTCCCAGACCCCCACCCCTCTGCCCGGCAGTGCCGTCCCACTTGGGGTCTGAAACACACCAGGGCAGCCCAAGGGTCTCCAGAGCCAGGGGCCTTGCTGTTGCTAGCGGGGGGAGGGGTCTCAGAATATCCCCAAGACACAGTGGGGACGCAAAGACCAGAGAAGCGGGGAGGGGACCCAGGGGGACCCCCTCGTCACAGCGCTATGGTGACAGGCCACAGTAAACGCTGAGCCTGACAAGACCCCGCGACAGACGCTGGGGCGGTCTGAGGTCACGCACAGGTCCAAGAGGAAGCACGGCCGGGCAGGAATCATGGAGAGCGGCCGAAACAGGAGATGTGCGCTGCCGCACTGGGCCGGAGCCCCCAGAGACACACCGGCCCCGTGAGAGTCCACGGGAGGGCCAGCCGTCAGTAAACCCCGGGAGGTTCCCCACCAGCTGGGACGGGGACAGCATCGTGCAGCCACACGGACGCGGCAACACAGGAGAGCATCGCACGGCTGTCAGAGCGCCCAGCAGCGGCAGAAACGAAGCAGCAAAGCCAGGAGAAGACGCCATGACACAGAGCACTGTAGATGAAGGCAGACGACGGGGGGGG
>PITA01015125.1:0-37695 GCA_004023965.1 Spilogale gracilis | reverse complement strand
CTTCCATCCCCCACGCTGGCACGGGCAGCACCGCGGCCCCCAGCCCCCTGGGAGGGTCGAAGCCCTCCCGACAACACGCGCTCTCCCTCCCAGCCTGGAGCTGGAGGCCACGGTCGCCTCCTCCAGTTACCCGCTTCAGCGCACCCTCCTCACCGCCCCCCAGCCCCCTGCCCTCGCAGGTGTCACCCTCCGGTGTCCCCAGAAGGCCTCTCCCGGGGAGCACCTAGGTATGCAGGGGCTGGGGCCCACGGATGCCTCCTCCTGGCCCGACCATTTCCAGGTCCTGCCAACCCAGCTCCTCCAGCACTGACTTGCACCCTAGCCCAAGCACAGCCTGGTCCATCCCTGGGCCCCTGCTGGCTGCTACGGCCCACGCTGAGCTCCTGAGACAGCCGGGGGGGGGGGTCCAGCTCCCACAGTCACCCTTGGGGACGGAGCCGGCTTCAGATACAGCAGGACCTTAGGACGGGCAGGGAAACAAGGTCCTCCTGGAAGAGCCGAAGTGCACACAGGCCCCTGAGGACGGGGTCCCAGGGCTTCGCAGGCTGGGATGCCTAGAGCAGCGCCCCAGCCCAGCTCCTGATGCTGCGAGCCACGACAGGAACCAGGCTCGGGAGACGGCCCCCAGAACAGCCCCTGACCCCTGCTTCACCCAGAAGACCTGCTGGCCACACAGGGTCTCGTGGAGACCAAGGAGGGCTGAGGGCTGCGAGCTAGGTCCTACCGGGCCGCTCTTGCCATCCTGGCCCCCAACACAGCCGGGGGGCGCATGGAGGGGCACCAGCAGCACCCGGTGACCCAACTGGGGAGCCAGGCCCAGAGGAGCTCCCCAGGCTCCCGTCGGGAGGGGGGTGCTGGAGGCCAGCGCGCCAAACTTGGCAACGTTCAATTTCCAGGCAAGAGGTTCCAAAGAGCAGCACAAGCAGAGCCTCGCACGGCAGGGCTGCCCCCAGCCCCGAGAACCAGGATCGCCACGGACGCGCCTCCCACACCTGTGGGGGGTGGGGGGGACGGAGGCCATCCAGGCGGTGGCAGCACGGGCCCTCAGCACACAGATGTAAGAGAAACTCAGGCGCAAAACACAGTCCCTCCCCCTGCAACTGTTCAAACGGAGATCTGAAGAAAGTGGTGGAAATGGTGCACGGTGACAGCTCCAGGCCTGAGACTAGGCAAGGCCCCCGAGTTCTCCACACTCATTCTGCCCTTGAAGTAGGAGAAACGGGGTGTGCAGGTCTGGACAGACAGCCTGGCCCGGGGGGCCTGGAGCGCGGGCTTCAGAGGGGGAACGGGAGGCAAGGAGGCTGGCACGGGGCACCAGGAGCCCCATCTGAAGAGAAGGTTGGGGCAGTGAGGCCTCCTCCCGAAGTGGCACGGTCAGGGACCGTGGGTTCCAGTCGCAGCCCTGCCCCATCCTAGCTCGGTGCCCCGGACAAGGCGCTGGTCTCGCTGAGCCTCTTGGCTTCCCCTCTGGGGGGAGGGTGGACGCGGAGAGACGCAGCACGTGTGCATGTGGCTACACGGAACCCGGGTTCCAGGAACACCAGGGCTGGAGAGGCCTTTGGGGGCCAGGACCGGCCAGGACCCCCCCACAGTGGACCCTCGATTCCCCCATCCCTTCTCATACGTGGCAGGGGCGGGAGTGCTTCCTGTCTGATGGGCCAGGCCTTCCTCTAGGGTACACGGCCCACCCTGCACTCCTCAGGCTCACCCCAGCCAGCCCGCTCCCACTCCCGGGGCAGGGAGGGGGCAGCAGGAGAGCTGACCAGAAGCATGGGGCCTGGGGCAGCAGGCACAAGGCACAAGACCCACCAGGGTTCCCGGGACAGCTTCATGCAGAAGAGGAAAGGAAGAAGGAAGATCCCTAAAATGCTTTCCACATCCCATTTTCTGGAAAATCCGTCACAAGTGACAGCTGCTGGGAACCACCCGTGGTGCCTGAGAACCCAGGCAGCGGGTGGGGAGGCAGGCCGAGCTCAGCATCCAGGCCTCTGAGCCAGTGGGACATCGCTGTCCCTGGCCTCCTGGGCCTGTGGCTCCAAGCCACCCTCGATCAGGTCCTCCATCCAGGTCTGCCTGCCCAGCAGCCCCACAGGAGCTCCCCTCCCCCACCCCCGCCTCCATCTCAGCTGAGCCCCGCCCCCAGCACTCACAGGGCCTGGCCCCCTGTGCACAGAAAATACCCAGAGGCTCCCTGGGGTCCTACCTGGCCAAGCTCCCGTGCCCCAGGGGCATACCAGGCCCTGAGCCCAGCCCTAGGGCGTGGGAGCAGCTGCGTGGGGCAGGCCAGGGCTCACGGTGCACATGGAAGAGATGGGAAGGGCAACAGGGACACTGAGGGGGAGCTATGGGGGTCACCGACAGGAGGACATGGAAAGAGACCACTGGTGGGGTCTGCCCTCGGCACCACAGCCTCAAGGTCCTGTTCTTGCCATCGACGTTCTGGGGGAGTGCCAAGGAGGCCTGGGCCAGCCCTGCCCCCCGGTGACCCGTGCCCCCGCACCAGGGCTCCCCAGGTCCCGCAGCCGCAGGGGAGAAACACAACAGGCCCAGGGAGCCGCCGAAGGAGCCCAGCAAAGCCAAAGCAGCAGGGGCTGGCCAGGCAGCAGCCGGCCCCGCGGGGAGGACAGCCAGCAGCCTGGCTGGACAGCACCCCGAAGGGTCCCGGGCCAGCTAGAGGCTCCTTAGCCCCTCGAAGGCCACACAAGCCAACCCCAAAGATCCCAAGGCCAACGTTGGAGGGGTCAGGCCAGCTTAGGGAAGAGGTGGGCTACCTGGGGACCCACACACCACCAGGGGACACACACCCATGAAAGCACAAGACACGTCACCTCCCCGGGCACCAGGGATCAGATTGAGAGGCTCACCTTCCTTCTCCTCCCCCACAGTGACCCAGCAGTCCACTGGGGAGCCCAGGCTGTCCCCCAGGCTCCCCTGCCTTCCAGACCAGAAAGCATCAGGAGCGGGTGCAGCAGCCTCTCCTGGGGTAGCATGTCCCTAGATGTCTGGGTCTGACCCTGCTTCCCCCGCCCAGCAGGAGGGGCCCAGCAGTGGCAGCTCCTCTTTGCCCTGTCCGCACAGGAGCAGCACCCGTGTCCCACCCCTGCTCACATCAGGGGCCCAGCGAGGACAGGGGGGAAGGGGCTGCGCCCAGGACACAGGAGTGGCTCAGGGTGCCTGAAGGTAGACACCAGGGAGAAGGTGGCCACAAGCAGCTCGGGAGGGCTCCTGAGCCGGGGGGTTGCGGGCGCAGTCTGCCCTTCTGGAGCTGAGGGCCTGGGGGCCCCAGAGAAGCCGGGACCCTGCCCTGCATCCCTGAGCGGCCTCAGTTTCCTCCTGTGCCAAGGAGAGGAGTGGCCGGCGTGCCCGATCCCTAGTCCAGATGCTGGGCGGGGTCTGGGGGCCAGCCGGAGCCCCCAAGGAAACATCTGCACATTCCAGACGCATGTGGTCAGCGGCGGGGGCGAGTGCCAGGTCCCAGCCCATCACCCCCACCCCTGCGCTGGCCGCCACACTGGAAACGGGGCTTGGGGGGAACCGGCTCCAGAGGGGCCGCAGCAGAGGTTATGTAACCCACTAGTCCTGAGCCAGCAGCTGCCTCCTCCTTCCTCCTGGAGGACAGGACAGCAGAGCTGTGCTGGCAGGAGAGAAGGTAGCCCGCTCCCCATCCAAGGCCCAGGGCTCCGTGTTCCTCCCTCCATCACCAGGCTCCTGGAAAAGCAGCCTCGGCTGGCCTGTCCTCTCCAGGGAGAAACAGGTTCCCCAAACATCCCCTCAGGAGCCAGGCCCCGACCTGCCCTGCCCCCACCCCTGGGCTGGCCACGCCCACAGCTCCCCCCAGCATGGGGGGGAGGCAAGCCGCGGGAGCACCAAGCCAGTTTGAGTGTAATAACCTCATTCTGTTTTCATCCCGTCTATTTATGGTGAGCAAGGCCGGCTTCCAAGGCCGGAAACGATGATGTGTAAATTAATGAATTCGAGTTTAGGAAGGAGCGGGCGTACAGACAAACACGAGGACGGGGCCAGCTGGGGAGGGGGCAGGGGCAGGCCCCGCGGGGAGGGGCTGTCAACCTCGGAAGTGAGGAGGGGAGGCCTGTGTGGGAAGGGCACAGGCTTCACAGCCTTTTATGGGGCCCGTCCCCCAAGTTCGGCCCTCCCGCTACCGAAGTCTCAGAGGCGTATGCTGTCGCTGCCCACCTAGGCCAGGACAGGAGGGGAGCTCAGGCCTGCAGAGAGGGGACAAGGGGCACGGGGTCCTCCACACTGGGACAGAAAGGCCAACCCCGCAGCAGCCCCTTCAGAGAGTTACCAAGACAGGGTGCCCCCGCAGAGGGTCTAGCATACTCCTTCACCTGTGGCTAGGGATTTGGGACCCTCGTCAGGACAAGGGAGGCAAAGAAGCAGACCCTCGGTGCAGCCTCCCTCCAGATCCAGCATCCGTGCTCAGGAGCTGCGCTCAGACCTGTCACAGCCAGGCAAGGAGCACAGCAGCCCATTCCACAGGTGGGAACGCTGAAGCTCGGGGAGGCTGCCCTGCTCGTCCCACCGTCATGTCCCCCAAATCAGGAGACTGAAGAAGAAAGGCTGCGCTCTTCCCCATTCTGGCTGGGGAGCTGGTCTGTGACCTGAGGCTCTCCAGGGGCAAAGCACAGTCCAGCGTGGCCAGCCATCCCATCACCCCCGCGGCTGCCAGACACGGCCAGCCGCATGGGCCAGCCTGACTGGGGGCTACAGGGCAGTTTCCAGGCACCAGACCCTGGAGGCCAACAGTGCTGTCAGCCCGGGCGCTGGCCCCCATTCTTGGCTTCCAGCAGAAGGAAACGAAGCCCTTCCCAGGGCGGCCCCAGAGCATCCTTCAGGGCACGGGGGAGGGGGCTGCTAAAGTTGGGGCACCACACTTGGCCAGGCCTGGGCCCACAGGCACTTCAGGGAGAGAGCAAGCCCTGCCCACCTTGGCCGCCAATGCAGCCCCTTCCCTGGCACGGGCGGCTGGGCACCACCAGGCCCCTTGGCAGAGACGGCTGCCAAGCCACAAAGAACGAGGTGTTCCGGGAAAAAAGGACGTGAGCTGCATTTTCCAGCTGCGTTCTGTTCGGCAGCAAGACTGCAGGCACGCTCGGCCGGCGCCCCCGCTGCACGCGGCCTACCCCGTGGACATGGCCCCGCCTCGGCTGGCCCGGGACGGACAGGCACCCAGCTCGGAGGGCCAGACGGCCGCCACCACCCCAGACGGCGGCAGGACAGCCGGGATGTTTTCATTCCAGAGCGTTCTGCAGGCTGGGCCCGTCTGGGTTCCCACTGCTGGCGCAAGCCACTGCAGAATGTTCCGGAAAGGAAAATGTGCATCTCCATCCAAGATGGCTTCCTTCTTGAAACTGAGCCTCAGCCAGGGTCTCCCTCAAGAGCCAGGGTCTCCTGAGAGCCGTGGGGGAGCGCGGTGGGGGCGGAAGCACACCCCGTCACACAGGCAGCGTGCGGGGCTGGGAGCCACGTCCCCCGGGGCTGCCCGGCCAGCGGTCAGAAGACAGTGGCCAGCAACAAGCTGCCCAGAGCAGCCGAGAGAGGAGGAGGCGGCGGCCCCTATGGCAGAGGCCCTGGTCTCAGGCCCCGGGACACGGAAGCCAGGTCTCACCGACACGAGTGAGGTCCCCAGGGGGTGCAGGGCATGTGACAGTGCAGGCCAGCGGCAGGCCCGAGGTCGTGGGCACCAAGCCTGGTGGCCACTGATTTCAGTGGTGCCCCATCACCCCAGGTCACAGAAAAAGGTGAACATGGGAAGCGACACATTCTAGTCACACATCCAAGCTTCGCGGTGTCCCAAATCCGCACCTGAACGCATCAAAAACACAAATGCCTAACACTGCGACCCCAGCATGAGAGGAGTACACCGGGACCCCGACTCCCAGCAGCGGCACGGCCCTGTGCTGAAGGCACCGCCGAGGCCAGAGCAGAGGGGCAGCGAGGCTCGTGGACCTCAGGCCTCCCTGGGCTCCCCCGGGCCCCCATCGGGCACGTGGTCTGAGCGACCCAAGGACTCGCGCGCGTCCAGGGCTCCTCTCTCCGCGTATCTGTCAGCACGCAGGTGTTGGTCTCCCGGAGGCCAGTGCTTGGGGACAAGGTAGCGGGCCCTGAGGGTGTGCCCAGAACGAGCCGAGGGGCGGTCAGCTCGTGGTTAGTCACCGTGGCCCTCGCCCACAACCCCGGAAGGGCCCTCCACTTGCAGTCCCCACCGGGCGAGTGAGGGGACGAAAGCTCGGGAAGGCTGAGTGACATGGCCAAGGCCACGCAGGAAGCGGAGGGGCTGGGACGTAAACCAGGCCTGACTCAGGGCCACAGCCCCGACTCCCAGGTCCCCACGCCCCGTCCCAGAACCAGACAGGAAGTCCACGGCAAGGGCCGCGGCACAGAGAGCAGAGCGTCGCGCAAGGACGGACCCGCGGGGAAGGGCCCAGCCAGCCGCTGAGGCTCGGCCCCAGAGCCCAGGGACGCGGTCACGACTAGGCCACAACTCACCAGCTGTGGGACCCCAGGAAGCGACAAGCTCAGGGAGCCTCGTTTTCCTGGTCTATAAAGCGGGACCAAGAGTGACTGCCATGACCCCGGCACCGTGGCGACGTACCGGGACACAAAGGACCGAAGGGCTTCGCCGGGAGCCCAGCCCCCGCAGCCACGGCTGGAGGGGACGACCCCGTGGTGGGGAGTGGGTCGCACATCCCCTGCTGTTTTCAGAGATTTGTTTCTGATTCAGAGGTCCCTCGCGGACTGTCAAGTTCCGCCTGGTGAGGCTGACAACTCAAGGGTTCAGGTGGGTCCTCGAGGCCTCATCCCCAAACGGGAGCCCCTCCCCCAGCCCAGCAGGACACACCAGGCTGCTTTCGGGTTCCATGCGTGCACCTGTTCTGGACGTTTCCTACCACGGAAATCACTGGACACGTGGCCTCTCAGGTCTGGCTTCCTTCATTGAACACGGCTGATGGGCTTGTGCGGGTTGGAGCAGGGGTCAGGGCTCCTGCGGGTGGCTCGGTAACACTCGAGCGACGGGGAGACCACGTGGCGTGGCTGGACCCCCATGCTGTCCCCACGTTCCCGCTACTATGAATCCTGCCGCCGTGAACGTGTGCGGACAGATTTCTGTGTGGACCCAGGTTTCACTTCCTGCAGTCCACACCGAGGAGCCGGCAGTCACAGCCCGCCAGCCGCGGGCGGGGGGCCCATGTGTCCACGCCCTCCAGGCATGTGGCCAGCCCTGCGGGCGGGAGGGGCGCCGCGCTGGGGTCTCCCCTGCATTTCCCCGAAAGCCACGTGTGGGATGTCTTTCCATGGGCTTCTGGGTCGTGTGTCTCTTTTTTGGAGGAACCTTTTGTCTCGTTAGCGTTGAGAGTACATAAAACCCCGTTGTGTTCCTGTTTTTAATAAACATTCTAGGGGCACCTGGGTGGCTCAGTTGGTTAAGCGACTGCCTTCGGCTCAGGTCATGATCCCGGAGACCCGGGATCGAGTCCCACATCTGGTTCCCTGCTCTGCGGGAAGCCTGCTTCTCCCTCTCTCACTCCCCCTGCTTGTGTTCCCTCTCTGGCTGTGCTTCTCTCTGTCAAATAAATAAATGAAATCCTACAAAAAATAAAAAAAGGAAAAAATAACAATAAACGTTCTGGCTCCAAGTTCCTCTCCAGGTAAAAGGCTCACGCCTGCTCCCCAGCCCAGGAGTGGGCTGCTCCCCTAGGGGGCCCGGCCCTCACTACTCCAGGCACCGCCCCGCTCCTGGGGCTTGCTGGAACTGTGGGTGCTCTGCTGCTGGCCCCCTCGAGTACCCACGTGCTACAGACACAGTCCCAGCCTCCCCCGACCTCCCAGCCCAGGCAGGGAGCCCTCCGACAGTGTGTCCTCCTGGGGACAGCCCTCGCGAGTGGGCATTCCGTATCCGGTTGGAAACTGCCACTACACGCGCACGTATGTTCTGAATTCCAAGTGCCCCAGCCGTGCTGCGCGCCGCAGGGGATGTGAGAGTGAGAGCGGCTGGGGTGCAGGACGCCCGCACCCCCCTCTCTGCCCTTCAACGCTGTCCCCGAGGGCTGTCTGGCTGCATGCCTCTCCCCGCACACCTCCACCGCCTGGAGCCTGAGACTCCTCCAGGCTGCCCCGTGTCTGTGATGCTCTCTCAGACCTCCAATGCCACCTACGCTAGGGGTCCTTTCAGGGAACCCCTCCAAAGCAGCCCCCGTCACCTGCGTCTTTGGCTTACCATCAGCTGCACGGTGATAACTGAGCCTCAGAGACCCCACCCATAGGGCGCGGCCCGCAGTAGCCAGGCTCTCCACCCGGTAAGCGTGCAGGGAGGGGACCCCCTGTGGTCTGGCCAGCCGACAGGCAGCACGGCGCGTGGTGCGTGCACTCTGACAGGACACGCGCACACCAGGCCTGTCTGCTCCCTGATGCCCGCTCCCCCTCGCCCCTGGCTGCTATCCAGTCTCCCCGACTCTCCCACCACTCAGGGGCACGGGCAAGGAAGGCCAAGGCCCCAAGCACCCCCCAGCTGACAAGAGACCCTAAGGCCCTGATACTGCCATCAGTGAACCACGTCCCTACGCAGTGCCCGCTCTAAACCGTGTCTGGACGGCACAGCGCCCGGCCCGGGAAGCGGCTGGCAAGCACACCTGCACCTGAGCGACAGACGACATGGGGCGCAGCACCGCCACTTCTGACCTGCCCTGAGTCTCTGTGGTCCCGTCCCCGCAGCAGCCAGTGGCCACAAGCGCCTCCAGAGGATGCGAAATGCGCTGGCCACACAGCCCGGCCCTGGAGCGACCATCCAAGCACAGGAAACAGAGCATAGGGGACACGCTGGATGACACCACGAGGCCAGTCCAAACCCGGACGCTCTCGGAGACAGTGTGCAAACTTGCAGGAGGAAGGAAAGACACGAGGGAGCGTGGACACGTTCTGACTGACCGCACTGCGCGGCCCTTATTTGGATCCAGACTCAAGCTACTAAAAGACCCAGAGACAACCAGAAACCGAAGCATGCTGGTGCAGACGGCACCCGGTGATCCCTCATTGTCTTCGGGGTGACCACGGGTGGGTAGACACCCCAAAATGCATAAACATCAAAGCACAGGACAGCAGGCACCTGCTCAAAGCCGGCCAGCGGCCGAGGCGAGGAGCGGCAGGACAGAGGACGACGGGCCCGTGAAGTTCAGCACGCAATTTTGTCTACTTCGGGGTCTATTCAAATTCTCCACAGTAAAGTTTCAAAACCGGGGCAATGGCGCCACTCTGCCGAGTAACATCATCTCTCTCGGGCCACCCTGCCCAGGGCGCCTGTGGTCTCCTGTGGGCCGGCCGGTAGGCCTTACACCCAGGTCTGGCCCATGACAGAGGTGCGGGCTGGAGCCCAACAGAGGTGCTCGCTGGTGCCACCCCCACCCAGGGGGCTCCCCGCCCTCTATGCACTCGGCCCCTCCGTCTTAGACAGGACTCCCTTATCTCCCTCTCCGAGGACGGGAGAATGGCTGGGGCAGCTCACATAGCCCAGATGGTGGCGTGGGGGACCAGGAGAGAGCCCAGTTTCCCTTGGGTTCCTCGCCCCCAGCCTCCAGACACCTCCCCAAGCAGCGTGGGGTCTCCCCTGTTCCCCATCCACCTGTGTCTGGGTTCCATCGCAAGCTCGGAGGGGCCAGTGGCCCTGGGAATCCTCTTGGCTTGGGCCAGGCCAGACCACCAGCTCCCCGACCTCCAAGACCCGGGAGCACAGCAGGGCTCCGGCACTGTGCCCGAGGGGCCCCAGAGCCTGCACCCTGCTGCAGGCCCCCGCCCGAGCCCCCGCCCTACTGCTTACTTCCCACACAGCGCCTGGAGGCCAGTTCAGCACCAGGTCCTGGGGGGCAGAGCATAACCAGCAGGAGCGGGCCAGAGAGGGGGTATCTTCACCCACTGTCTCCAGAAATGAGGAGCGGTGTGGATCTGACCCAGTTCTGCTGGTGCAAGCAAGAGGCCCATCTCCAGACAGACAGCCAGGGCAGCAAACGCTCAGGGTCAGGTAGCAAAGTGACAGGCCCAGTGTGACCCCCAGGCCAGGACTCCCAGCTGATCTTGGAGAACCTGCTCTTCCCCCACCCCAATCCTACGCACCAAAGCCCCAAGGACATCCAGACCACCCAGGAGAAATACTGCCCACCCCACCCCACCCCCGCTACTGCACCCATCTACTCCCCAACATCCAAACTCATCGGAACACCGACCATGAGGTCCCCTAATTAAAGGTGGCCATACACTGGAGGCACCCAGGCAATATCACACAACCAAATTCCAGGACCCATCCCCAGATGTCACAAGTTTGAGGATGTTAAATTCTCCCCAGTGGTCTCCAGCATGTGGCCAAAGACAGATGCGAGTCCTGGCTTCTGAAAATACCCAAGAAATCCACCCAGGGCCATAGACGTGCAGATCAGCAGACCCTGAGCCTGCACGTAGCCCAGGGACGACTGTCTGCAAATGCTGGTCCCCTGCCTCCTGCCCACTCCAACCCCAGATCCTGAGCACGACGGTGAAACCCAGCTGGGCTGTGCGCTCGCCATGGCCCGTTACCTGGGCAAGTCATGCCACCTGAGTCTGTTTTCTTGGGTGTAAAAAGGAATCTTCGCCATACCTCTGCCTCAGAGGGTTAGGGGGAGGCTTGGGCATGACTGTCACGGCCAGAGCCTGGCACAGGGCTCAGAAACAAGCTCTCCATAGACACTACACCGTCACTTGCAAAAAGGAAACCTTCTAATATCCTGCAACCCCACCTGGCCACCGCCCCAGGATCCCACCCGAGCCTTTGAGGAGCCCAGCCCACCTCCCATCCTGTCCTGCTCCTGCACAACTCCCTTGCCTTGCCATACTGGGGTGTAACCTACACCTACACATGACCAAATGCAGCCTCCTGGCCTTGCACACACGGTTCCCTCCTCCTGACCTCCTGCCACCTTCCCACCCCTCCCCAAGCATCGGGCCAGGGCTTAGACATCCTTCACACCTTTGTCCAGACACCTCTCCCTGGAAGCCTTCCGGGCCAACCCAGACAGACCTCTCCCCTGCCGCCTTCCTCCTGCCCCGCTCCCAGGTGCGGAGCAGTCCCCAGGCAAGGCTGCATTCTATTCGTCCCTAATTGGTCCGTTCCCCTGGAACACCTCCCACCCGGACCCCGCACGCTGTCTCAGGTGCCCCGTCAACTTTCGACTGCGGAGCCCCACCAGGTGGGGCGTTCCTGCGATCAGTGACACCGAGATCCTTCGGCCTCTCCCCGGCCGGCCCAGGCCAGCGGGGCTGAGGGCCGCCCGCGGTCCCGGGTTTTCCTTATTTAGTCGGGCCGACCTCACTGCGCTGGAGCCTCGCCCTGGGAGAGGCCTGGCCCGCACTCCGTTTCCCCTTCAGAGGCCGGGGACGCGCCCACGCCCAGCGAGGCCCGCCAGGCCGGCGGCCTGCCCGGCCGGGCCTCTCCCGGGAGCCGCGGGTGCAGGCGCGCCGCGGCCGCCCCACGCCCCGGGCGCCCCCGAGTCCCGGCGCCCGCGCGGCGCCATGACAACCGCCCGGGCCGCGACGCGGGGCACTCACAGCGCGGTGGCGTCGGCGGGGATGCGCAGCGCGGGTCCGAGCGTCCGCAGTCCGCGGCCGGAGCAGTTGACGCGGCAGGCGGAGCCGGGCGCCGGGCCGCAGAGGCAGGGGGGCGCGCACGGCCCGCAGCCGCGCCCGGGGCCCCCCGCCAGCGCCCCGAGCCACAGGCCCAGGCCCAGGGCGAGGGCCAAGCGGGCGGGCGCGGCGGGCGGCATCGTCAGGGCAGCGCGCGCATGGCCCCGAGCCCCCGAGCCCGCCCGGCGCCGGTGGCCGCGGCTCAGACGGGGCCCGCGGACGGCATGGCGGGGCGCGGGGCGGGATCCGGCGGCGGCCGCGGCCTGTCTGGCGGCGCGACGTCCGCTTGGCGCTGGAGCCCGGCCTCGCTCTGCGTCCACGGCCGGCCGGTTGCGCGCTCGCGCTTTTAGTGCAGGCCCGCCGCCGCCGCTGCTCCTCCTCCTCCCGGCGCGGCGCAGGGCGGGGCGGGACGGGGCGGGGCGCGCAGAGGCCCCGCCCCTCGTTGGACAGGGAGGCCGCGGGGGCGGGGCGCGATCGGGCCCCGCCCCGTCCTCGCTCGGGGAGGGGGGGCGGGGAGGGGCAGGGGCGGGGCGCGGCCGCCGGCTCTCCTCCCCGCCCAGCCGCGGCGTGACCGCTGTGCCACTGCACGCCCGCGCCCTCCGGAGTCGGGTCCCCGTCGCGTCCGCGCCCCTCTGCCCTCCGCGATGGCGAGCATCACGGCCGGGCAAATACCAGCAGTGGTAACCCCCGCGGCCGGCGATCTTGGAGCGCTTCTGTCCCGTTGCATCTCTGCCGCATTCCCAGCGCCCGGCACGTGGTGGGCGCTCGGGAGAAGCGCACGGCGTCCCCTTTTCCGCGCCGTCGAGCTGTGGGCGCCAGTGTCCGCGGGGCCCAGAGGCGACGCCCCAGGCGGACCTCAGCCGGGCGGGGCTGGCGGCAGCATCCCCGCCGCTGTCCACCCGAAGGAGGCTACCTCTGCGGCCGCGCACCTGCGGCCCACCAAATCTAAAAACAAGGGGCTCTCGGGGCTGGGGAGCGCAGACAGTAACTGCTACGGTGTATGAGGTTTCCTTCTGGGCTGGTGAGGACGTTCCGAAATTAGACAGCGGCGGTGGTTTTACGGTTTTGTAAATACACTAAAAATCACTGAATTGTGGTTTTAAAGGGGTGGATTTTATGCTATGTGACCTATAGTGAAGAAGCTGTAGTTGTCCCACCGTTGGGCCATTGGTGGATGCCCGACCTAAGCTGGCCCGGTGGTCAGAGGGAGAAGTCTGCAGACTCCCACATGGAGGAGGACCCCATCCCACTGTCCTGAGCCCCAGGGCCAGGCTGCATCCCAAGGCTTCGCGGCTTCCTTTCTGTGTTCTGTCTCTCCCTTTAAACTAGGGGGTGCACGGCAACTAAACCCACCAGTGCTGGGCCCATGTCCTGCTGCCTGGGACTGGGACATGCCCCAGCTCTGCTATTCATCTGGACGTGAAGTGGCACCCAAATCCCTCCCTGTCCTCATCTGTGCAATGCAAATAGCAAGCCAGTGTCTTAGGGCTGGGGGAGGGTCCCATCCCACCTGGAGCCAGCTGGCAGGAGAGATCCACGGAAGGACAGTGGGTTCCTGTGCAGGCCAAGGCCAGGGGTCAGCCGGGGCTCTGCGACCACCATGTCTTGGTGGTCAAAGGACCAGGAACAAGCAGAGGGTCTCTGGTGGCCTGGGATTGGGAGCGGGGGTAGTGCAGCTCTAGCAGCTGTGGTCCTTTCTCAGGACTCAACTCCCCAAGCCCTTTGTCTCCAACTCTGGGCCTCTTGGACCAGTTCCCTACTGAAGAGGGAGAGGAACTACAGAGACCGTGAGCCTGTTGGGCTTCAGGAAAGTTTTTATGCAGACTCACAGAGGGAGTACTTGGGAACCCAGTTTGGAAGCACTGCTGTGAGCTGTAAACCAAGGCGGGGTTATGGGATGAGGCAGGGAAGGGAGGGGGAGCCCTGGCACTGGGGAGAGAAGGAGGCTCAGATGGCGCCCTGCGTGGGGGTTGGGTGCTGGGATGGGTGCAGAGGCTGTTGGCTGGGTGGAGAGGCCCTCGGGAGGAGGGACGTGGAGGGAAATGTCAGGAGGAAGTTCTGAATGTGTGGCACCACAGGCCGCTTGAGAAGGCCTCCGGAGTGCAGCTGGGAGTGGGGTCTGCAGCTGGGAGGGGGCAGATGAATACCCCAGAGGCAGGGAATTCCATCCTAGAAGAAAGCGGGCTTGGAGGGAGTCTGAGTGAGAGTGCCCCAGAGAAGGAGGAGGAAACTGAGGCACAGGGTGTGGAGGGCAAGGGAAAACTTACAGGGGAGAAGCCAGCAGGGCCTCAGGCTGCAGGCACAGAGCAGGGGCTGGGGACGGCGCAGCCGCACATCCCCATTTGGTCCTCCCTCACTGCACATGTATCCCCACTTGGGGCTTCTAGAACTTTCCTAGCCTTTCCCCATGTTGTTCCCTTTGCCTGGAACCCTTTCCCAACCCCCCTCCATGGTCACACATGCTTATAGGCTCAGCTGAGGTGCCTCCTCCAGGAAGCTTCCCCAGGCCCTAGTCCATGCGCTGATTTGCATCACACATTCGGGGGACACATATTTATGGGCTATCTACGGTAGGCAGAGCATCTGTCCCCAAGTATGTCAGGGTCCTGCTCCTCAGGGTCATCCTTTCCCTTGATCTTGTCATGTCACCCGCACAAAGCTGAAGGCGTGGTGCTCACCCGTGACCTTTACTGAGCGCCCCTGGATGGGCGGTTAGATAGGGAGTCAGAGGCCAGCAGGTAGGGGGCAAGGGAGGGAGTGCAGACATGGTGTGTGGCCCATTGTTTCTAGAAGCTTACATGGCAGAGGAAAGAGCAGTGGCAAAGGATTTTTCTTAACATAGGAGAGACTTGACTGGGTTTCCAGGCTGAGGATAAGAGTGCCTGCAGAGAGGGAGAAGTAGATGGCACACAGGGAGAGAGCACGGGGAGTGGGTCAGTGGGAAGAGCTTCTTCTTCTTCTTCTTCTTCTTTTTAAGATTTTATTTATTTAGGGGCGCCTGGGTGGCTCAGTGGGTTAAGCGACTGCCTTCGGCTCAGGTCATGGTCCTGGAGACCCAAGATCGAGCCCCACATCGGGCTCTCTGCTCGGCGAGAAGCCTGCTTCTCCCTCTCTCACTCCCCCTGCTTGTGTTCCCTCACTGGCTGTGTTTCTCTCTGTCAAATAAATAAATAAAATCTTTAAAAAAATATTTAAGACTTTATTTATGTGACAGAGAGAAACACAGAGAGAAGGGGAACACATGCAGGGGGACTGAGAGGGAGAAGCAGATTTCCCGCCGAGCAGTGAGCCCGATGTGGGGCTCGATCCCGGGTCTCCTGGGGCTCGATCCCGGGTCTCCGGGATCATGACCTGAGCCGAAGGCAGTCGCTTAACCCACTGAGCCACCCAGGCGCCCCAAGGGAAAAGCTTCTTGAGAGACAAGAGGAGTAAACTCCCATCCTTCACGTCTCCATCACTCACTGCCTTGTTCCGCTGAGTCTTCACAGCTCTAGGACCCAGCTACTAGCCCTATTCCCTTTACTGAATGAGGTACACCGGGGTGTCTGCTGGCTCAGTGGGTGGAGCCCGGGACTCTTGATCTCGGAGTCGTGAGTTCAAGCGCCATGGTGGGTGTAGAACTGACATAAAAGAAAAAAAAAATAAGGTTACTAAGCCACAGACAGGTGAAGAAATGTGCCAGGTCACAGAGAAAACAAGCGGTTCAAACTCGAGCTTTTAACTCCAGTCACGTGACAAACTCAAGCAAAGGGAAGACAGACCCTTAAGAAACAGAGATGCAAAACTAGAAAGATGAATCAAGTCTAAATGATGGTGTGAAGGTGGTTGTGGAGCACATGTAATAGTTTGTAAGGGCTTCTGAGATAGAAAGCACATGCTTAAGCAAGAAGTAATCTGGAAATGAAATTCTAGTCTATTTCAACGAAGAGAGAAAGTAAAAAGTGCCAAAGATCTCGTTTAATTCCGGGGGGAGGAGACTGAAAGATTCCTGAATTATTGATAAATGAGATTTTAAGGTGAGCTTTTTCAAGTTTTCTCTTTTCATTTGTTTAAGTAATCTCTGCACCCGCTGTGGGGCTTGAATTCACAACCCCAAGGTCAAGAGCTATGCACTCTTCCAGCCAACCCAGGCACCCCTTGAGGTTTTTTGTTTTGTTTTGTTTTGTTAAGGATTTTATTTATTTATTTGACAGAGAGAAACACAGCCAGAGAGGGAACACAAGCAGGGGGAGTGAGAGGTGAGAGAGGGAGAAGCAGGCTTCCCGCCGAGCAGGGAGCCCGATGTGGGACTCGATCCCGGGTCTCCAGGATCATGACCTGAGCCGAAGGCAGTCGCCCAACCAACTGAGCCACCCAGGTGCCCCTCCTCTCTCCTTCTTAAAAAGAAAAAAACAAAACAAAAAACAAAAGAAAACACAGTTAATGATAACTGTTACCACGAAAGGGAAAACTTAGAGGGGATGGAACACAAGAAAACCTGATAGGCCCAGGAAACGATTACAGAAGAAAACAATGAATCAATGTATTACACAGAACAGGCAAAATAAGACCAAGCACATGGGTGATTATAATAACTGTGAATTGGTTAAATTCCCCTACTAAACAACAAGGATTCTCATAATGAGAAGACATACTAAATTCAGGTAAATGCTTTTTTCAGGGACGAAATGAAGAAAAACAGCAAATGAAGAATAGGAAAATGAAGACATAAAGAAGTTCAGTTGTCAGTTTAAAACCAAGTAAATAGAACTAAGGCAAATGATAAAAAAAAAAAAGAGGGGGAGGTGGAGTCCTTTATTTGCACGCTATTGAAAGGTACAATTTCTGTAGAACATGTAATGGCTTGGGACGCCTGCATGGCTCAGTCGTTAAGCGTCTGATTGAGCCCCCACATCGGGCTCCCTGCTTGGCAGGAAGCCTGCTTCTCCCTCTCTCACTCCCCCTGCTTGTGTTCCCTCTCTCACTGTGTTTCTCTGTCAAATAAATAAATAAAATATTTTTTTAAAAAGTGCAGAGATCAGATAATTGTGATTTTATATGTATTCTTACAGGACATGGTCATGTCTCCATGTATTCAATGCATATTATGCATAAAGTAATGTATTTAGTATAACATAATTTGCACGTCTAATCAAACTGGATAAAGATAGCACAGAAGAAGGAATCCATCACCCAGTGATTTTTAGGTCTGTCTGAGCAAGAACCTTTGTTTCAGGCAAAATCCCCACATGCACAACTTGGACGGTGGTAGGGACACTGAACGGTGGCTCCCGGGCAGGACCGGCTCCTCGTCCCCAGAACCTGGCAGCGTGACCCTGAGCGGCAAGACAGCTTGTGTGTTCAGTGATTCAATTCCGGGTCTTGAGGTGAGAGGTTATCCTGGATGATCTGAGGGGCGGGGGGCTAAATGCAGTCACAAGTTCCCTATAAGGAGAGATCTGAACAGGGGACGCGAAGGCCGGCTGACTCGGGAAAGGCCATTTGGGAGAACACGGCCATGAGTCAAGGAAAGCTGGAGGCCACCAGAAGCTGAGGAGGCAAGGATTCTCCCCAGGAGGAAGCCCGTTTGCTTCAGCCCCCCAAGCCTCACTGCGCCCAGGGCCGCCGACCCCGCCAGGCTCTAGGGCATGCACATTTGGCACCCTGAGACCAGCAGAAGCACACCGCTGTGAGAGCCGGTGGGAGGCAGTGGGAGGCAAAGCTGGGGGCAGACCTCACAGGCACCCCTGCGAGGAAACAGCCCGCTGCTCTCACACAACCATCCCTTCCCCACGGAGGGGGGGCGGCGCCCACCGCTCATCACCTGCCCAGGAGGGTGTCACGGCCCCAAGTGAGCACGCGGAGGGGGGGTGTGTCCTCGAGGGGGCAGGGCCCTCAGTGAAGCCCCTGGGCACCTGGCGTGGGGGGAGGGGCGAGCACACCTCTGACATCAGCTGTTTCCTGGGGCGACTCTTTCCTCTCTCTTCTGGGTGGAGGTCCAATTCGGAGCTGCTGTGGTTCCTTTCTGCGGTCTCTATAGCAACGTTCACGTGGGTTTCATAGAACAGAAGGTGCTGGAACTGGAAGGGACCTCAGGGATCAGCTCCTCCCGCCCCCTCGTTTCAGGGACAGGGGAGCGGGTCCAGAGATACCACATTCCCCGGGCCCCACAGCACGCCAGGGATCCAGCTGGGGCTACTGCCTGCGGGCACCATTCCTGGCCAGGGTCCCCCCCACCCCGCCCCTGAGATCGCAGACAGCTGACTTTCCTGGGACTGACTTATGGGAGGTGCTCTGGGGTCCCAAGACTTAGCTTCACCACTCACCCCTTCGGTACAGACCCCTAGAGTCCAGCCCAGCCCAGTCCTGCTCAGTCATGGACCTCTCCATTCAGTGGTCCCTGGAGGCAGGCACAGGGAGACTGGGCGCTGTCCTCAGGAGGCCCAGAGGCTGGGGCTGAGGCCAGGCAGCCCCGCCGGGGAACCACCAACAAGCAAATGTCAGTGTCCGCAAGGGTGGGGCAAGAAGGGGGGAGAGGGGGGGGAGCCAGGGGAGGGTACCTGGCTGGGGGCGGGGGCTCCAAGCAGAGCAAGAAGGGGGGGGAGGAGCCAGGGGAGGGTACCGGGCTGGGGGCGGGGGCTCCAAGCAGAGCCCCAGGCAGGTCAAGAGACGCTCATCCCTGCCTTGGGCTTGGCTAACTTGGCCCACTCGGAAAAGGGGGCTTCAGAGAGAGACTGCCTCAGGCCACAGATCCTAGAGGGCTGCTGTGTCTGGGGACTCCAGGACCCAGGGGCCAGACCCCCAGAAGAGCAAGTCAGAGGGCAGCAGGCAGGAGCTGGGGGCCAGCAGAGGGCGCCGGGGTGAGGATCCAGAGTGAGGCGGGAACAGATGTGGGGTGGCACCCGCTCTTTGTTGAGACGCCAGGGACCCACAGACCCCTCCCTGCCTGTCCAGCGGAGTCAGCCTATGCCAGGAGGGTTGAGGGCCGTGGGCATTCCTCTGCCACGCTGCACTCCAGCTCAGCCCGACAGTCTGGGCATCTCAGGTCCAGCCAAGGCCTCCCTCCTAACCTTTCCGACCAACCTGGCCCTTTTCCTGCCCCTTGTAGGCAGCCTGCTCTAGTTGTCTATTGCTGTGTAAACACCCCCCCCCTCATGAATCTGCATTTGGGCGGGGCTCAACAGGGACAGGAGCACCCATCGCCGGCGACTTCCTGGGTGGCAAGTGGGTTCCTCTCCCCCTGGGATTCTTCTCAAGGCTGCTGGGGCTGCCTCACAGTGTGGCAGCCGGCTTCCAAGAACGAGTACTCCAGGAGACAGGAAATAGAGGCTGCCGTCCGGAAGATCTGGGTCCAGAAATGGACCCTTCTCCTGTATGTACAGGTCAGAGCAATCGCAGAGCCAGAGGCAGGGACAGAGGCCTTCCTGTCTGATTGCAAGGGGCACCAGAGAACTCGCCGTCTGCCAGCGCTCCGCCGCCTCTGCCCCTGGCGGGGCTCTCTTTTTGCCTCAGCACCCGGCCTGCAGATTCTGTATTTCTGGGAGGTCTCCTCTGTCCCTTCTCCCTCCCCCCCGGTTACTGCCACCCTCTCCGAGTCATCTCCCTGCCTGCCGGCTGCACCACACTCCCCTCTCCCTCACTCTCGGTATGCCTGAAGCCTCTGCTGCTTTGCTCAGGAACCATGCATAGCTCCCGACTTCTCACTGACCAATTTCCAAGCTCCTAGGCTAAACATTCAAGTTCACTTTATAATCTAGACCCCTCGTGTGTTACCAACTGGATTTCCTCCAAGCAATTGGACCACACTTTGGCCTCTTCTGCTCAGAATGCCCGCCTACTGGCACTCTGAGCTTGCACGCACTCATTCCCCCTACCTAGCAAGTCTCTCTGTCTCCTCTCCCATTGGGACTCCTGTTCAACCTTCAAAGCCTGGAGCAAATCCCCCCCCCCCCCAAAGCCCTGCTCTAGCTGCTTGATTATAGTAGCCTTATCCTTGTTAGCAATGACGTGTCCTGAAATGGGGCCCATTTCTAACTCACATTTCTTTCACCAATTTAATAAGTTTGTTGAGGCCTGCAGCCAGCTGCCGGGGATATGGCAGTGACCAAGACAAGCTGCTTCCTGTACCCAGAAAACTTATATTCCAGAGAGTGAGACAGATGGCAAACAGAGGAACCAAAGGGCGTAATGATCAAAGATTAGGAGGACAGCTGGAAGGCAAGAGAGGCAAGAAGAATGCATGATCTGGGGACCTAGGACTCTCTCCTTTTGAAAGAAATCAGGGACCTGGTTTTTTACATAAGTTCTCCTAACTTTAAGGGTTTCAAGGCCAAGTATTTCTCTTCTGCTGCCTTCAGCTCTCTTCCCTTCCTGGCTCTCCACTTTCTCTTCCTGGTTACCCCATTAGCACTAGCCCCCACCCTCGACTCAGCTGCCTTCTCTAGAGCCCCCACCCCTAGGGCACCCAAACTCCTTTCTGGCTTCCCTTGGGGAACAGCTGACAGGAGGAGATATCGTGTCCCTTGCCTGGGACCCGCTGGGGTCAGTGGGCGTGACTTGAGAGCCTGGGCCAGCTACCCTGAAATTGGCCTTGTGGAGCGTGGGACACCTGGAGTCCCCAGGGCCCCAGCAACGGGAGCTCGACATGCCCACTCCAAGCCCCTCGATCCGCACATCTGGGCACTGGCTTGGAAGAAATGGGGTTCCTGAGGAGCAAGACAAGAAAGGAGGCCAGGGGGCCCTCAGAGGGCTTCCTCAGGTTTGCCCCCCACTCTGACAAGGCCTTGAGGGACGGATCTCCTAAGGACTCCTGGGCCAGTGCTGCCAGGGGTCAGGTGACATTCTCTGGAGCCAGAGTTCCCAGGTACAAATCCTCGCTCTGTCCCTTCCCAGCTCGGTGACCTTGGACAGCTCTCTTCCCCTCTCTGGGCCTCGGTCTTCCCATCTGCTCACTGGGGTTCCTAGCACCACCTACCGCAGAGGACAGTTCTGAGGACGCCTTGCGGCCAACACACAATACAGGGCAGCTTCTGTCCATTATCATCATGTGGTCTCTGGGACTGTGGGCCGAGAGGGCTCAGGCCTCTGAACAGGCTGGGGCCCATGTGACAGCTGTCACATCCTGGTGGTGGTGGGGGACAGCCAGGCTATCCCTCCAGCTGCCACAGGCGTATGGAGCAGAAGCTGATCCCAGAACCATGGCCTTTCTGTCCACACTCGCTGCCCCTAAGCCCCAGCTGAGGGGCATCTAGGCTCTCAACCCTTAGGGTCCCACGATGATCTCAGCCTTAGTCTCAAAACCCAGAGAATCCTGAGTGCAGTCTGGGGGAGGTGTCAGGCTCTGGAGACTGGTCTGCTGGGGACCAGTACGGAGTTGGGACAGTCAACAACCGGCCTCCTTGGGGCCAGAACCTGGCACCAGAAGGCCAAGGGGCTAGCCCCCTCCTGGGGGAGGGGCCTCCACCTCCTTCTCCTCCCAGACCCCTGGGGGCAGAGCCCCAGAGTAAGGGCCACTCAGAGCACTTGCTACCCAAGGATCCTGGGGCTTCAGTCCTCCGGGCAGAAGGTGTGGGGGAGCGCCCCGCTGCTCTCAAGTGCTAGCTTGTCCTGCGGCCCATAGCCAGCTGTCTTCCGAGCTGGAGCGCTCCCATGCACCCAGGTTTGTTTGCCTGCCCTAAGGGGAGGGGTGGGGGCACAGCAGGGCAGGTGGCATCTCTGGCTGAGAAGGGACAGAAACCCGGGGTGCCCGGCCCATGCAGTCCTGCCGCCTCAGCGTCCCCTTCTGAGGGCACTCTCCCGCACCCACCAGGCCGCAGGCCCAGAGTCCATCTCGTGAGGGTCACTGGGCCGGGGCAGTGCAGGGAGGGGTGGTGCTCCGAGCGCGGGGAAGCGACAGACCTACCGCCGCACGGAAGTGGCCACGGAGCGGGACCGCAGGGCTTGGGGCGGGTCAGGAGTGGCCCGCACCCGGCAGAGGCGTGCGCACCCGGCGCCCCGAGGGCAGGGCCGAGGCCTCGCGACCCCGCCCCCGGGCGGCCGGCTCATTTGCATGCCCCGCCCCCACGCGGTCATTGGCGGCGGCGGCGGGAGGCCGGGTGTGAGTGGCTGCGGGCTGTGGGGCGCGGGGGCGGGGCGGCGGGGAGCCGGGTGCCGGGGATGCCGCCGCCGCTGCTGCCGCGGGACGGGTTCGGGTCCGCGTCGCGCTCCGCGAGCGCGAGGAGCAGGGCGGCCCGGGGCGCGGCGGCTGCAGCGGGAGCTCCCTGAGCGCCCGCCCGCCATGTCCAGGAAGAAGACCCCCAAGAGCAAGGGGGCCAGCGCGCCCGCTGCCTCCGCGCTGCCCGCCGCCAATCGGTCCCGGCCGGCGCGTCCTGGCCCCCAGACGCGGCTCAACGGGCCCCCGCAGCCCGGCCGGCCCTCGCTTGGCGGCGGCGACTTCTACGACGTCGCCTTCAAGGTGAGCCGGCCCCCACCCACGCGAGCGCAGCAGGTGGCACTCGGCCTGAGCCGAGGGAGAGGGGTTGGGAGGCGACGGAGGGCCCCGCGGACTCTGGGCGGGGAGCCCGCCCGAGCGGCACCCTGCAGCTGGCACGGCTGACACCACGCATCACACACACACACACACACACACACACACAGCGGTCAGACCCAGATTTCAGATAGCCAACAGCTGGCAAGGCCTGCCCCCTAACGCCCCAGCTGGCACGGTCGGACAAGGGGTCCGGAACTGGCAGGTGCTCCCTCCCCACTCCCTAATGGCCCCGTCTCACCATTTCCCATATGCTGCCTTCCCGCACCCCCAGGGTCTGTGAGTCTCCTGTCTTTTTGGGGGAAAGAGGGAGACTGAGAAGAGGTTTGCCAGGTGGGGAACACTGGGGCCTCCTTCAGGCTAGGCAGAAGTCTGTGGAGGGGTTGTCCCGACTGTTCGGGGGCTTTTGAGCCTTTAACAGCAGGCTGGGGGGGAGGGGGAGGCTTGACTGTCCCCTCTCAATCCCCATATATGACCTGGGCCTTCTCAGGCCATGATCTGACCTCATGAGGCAGAATCCTCCAGAATCTTATGGGATTAGAAGCCCCCTGGCACAGAGACCTCCACAGGCCTCTCCAAAGGTCTCCAGCCACCAAACTCCAGACTCCACTCCCTAGAGAGCCCCAGATGCTCCCCTTCCGGATCAAGCATGGTGTCCAGGGTCTGGGGGTGGGGTTAGGTGGGGCCCTGGATGGAAGCAGCTGCCCCCACTCCTGAGATGGGCCACTGTTCAAGAGAAAGGGGCCTGAACCTTCTGGAGGTGGAAGCCGAAGGCCCAGGCCGGCCAGGACCACAGCTGCCCTGTCCTCCCCCAGGTTCTGCCGAACCTGCAGGCCTGGGGCAGTTCATCCGCTCCTGCTGTGGGCCACTAACCCACTCAGCAGTGGCCCTAACACCTCTGACCCTCCTGCTCGCCCCAGGTCATGCTGGTGGGGGACTCGGGCGTGGGGAAGACGTGCCTGCTTGTGCGCTTCAAGGATGGAGCATTCCTGGCAGGGACCTTCATCTCCACTGTGGGCATTGACTTCCGGGTAAGAGTGCAGGCCGGTGTCCTCAGCTCACTGAGTTCTCACAACACCCCTGGGACACGTCCTGTATAGGGTCAGGGGGATTGAGGTGGGATGCCTTAACCACTAAAACGCCCCAACTCCTGACACCCTAAGGACCCTGGAGACGCAGCATGGACTGAGGCGGGGGTGGGCCGGGTGCCCCAGGCGGTGGCTGTCAGAGGGAACTCAAGGTCCATGTTTCCTTAGGAGGCGGACATCACTGCCCCACTGTATACAGGTGCCAGGCAGCCTGCCAAGGACCAAAGTGGCAAGTGGCTGTGGGGCACACACCCGCTCTGGGAGCTGGGGGGGGGGGCGTCCCTGCCCTTGGGTGACAGGGTCACAGGAACGCTCCCACCTGGCTGCTCCCCCCTCCCACATTGCCCCCAGCAGGAGGGCTGTGTCCCTGGGGCGCTGGGTCAGCAGGGAATGACGGGGGCCACCGCAGCCGAGCTCCCCCACCTCTACCCACCCGTGTAAATTCTGAGTGCCTTGCCAAGGTGCTGGTGTGTTCTAGACAAATCCCAAATTTGCATTTTTCTCACCCTTTAATTAGACCCAGTTGTCAAGAGGCTGGGAGGGAGGCCTATTCTGGGAACGGGAAAGGGGGCTCCCTCCAGTCTGGGGAGCCATTATTTGCCATGCTTGGGGGTCCAGGTCCTCTCAAGTCTTCTGAGATGAAATAAGGACTCAGGTGCCAGAAAGGGCCGGTGCAGGCCCCGGACAGGCGGTGCTGTGCCTGCTTTGGCCCCACCTTCCCCCTTCTTACCTCCCTCTCGGCTCCGGGGCAGGTGGTGAGAGAGGTGAGGCCGCTCAGTTCTCGCCCCAGTTCAAGGGTGCCCGTGAAGGCGGGGTGTCCTCCCCAACCTGCTCTCAGCTTGGCAGATGGCTGTGCCACTGGTTCCTGGGAGACCCAGAAGCACCCTGACAGCAGGAGCTTGGGGGAGAGGGAGGCGCCACCCGCGCTTCAGCCGGCATCAGCAGGCCCCGGCCCCACGCAGATGGGAACCGTGGGGTTGGGCCACTCCCTGCCACTAGTCCTGAGCTGGGAGGGCCTGCCAGGCGACCGTCACCAGCCAGCAATCACTCAATGAGCACCCACTGTGTACCAGGCCAAATCCTGGGCTCTGTGTGACTGCACTGGGCCTTGTCCTCAGGGAGCTGCTCTCCCAGCAGAAAGGGGGGCTTTTCAATTACAGCAAACATTCAGCTCCCGCTCTGGGTCACATACAGCTCTCAGTGCTTGGCACATCATAGCTCAGAAAGCCATCAAGCAGCCATGTGATGGGCACTTGGCTATCCCCATTTGTGGATGGGGAGACCGAGGCACAGAATGTTGGTAACGGGCTTGGGGTTACGCCACGGTGACCTCACATAAGTCGTGTAGGGGGCTCTCTGAGCAGGAGCCTCAAGCGTCGAGCTGTGAACAGCTGATGGTCCATCAGAGGGGCTTGGGGCTGGGCCTCAGAGCCTGCAGGCAGCCGTTTGCAGGCTGCCAGGGCACGGGGAGAGATGTGCGTGGTGAACCTGAGCTGGCAAGGAGGTGCAGGGAGGCTGGCTAGGCGCCAGGGCTGGGGGAGGGCGGGGTGGACCACCAGGGCGCCACGAGTGACAGCTGGCTGCTGGTAAAGGGCCTTGGAGGACAGTGAAGCCAGAGGGACCGTGTGCCAGCATCTCCGAGGTGGGCAGAGAAAGAGCACACAGGCCCAGGACTGGACATGGCTAGCTGTGAAAGGCAGCCCCCTCCAAGTCCGTGAGGAGGGCCATCTGGGTGGGAGAGGGACCTAGGTGTCCCCAGGAGGGGCTCGCCAGGGGGAGGTGTAGCAGGCACGGGGGTGGGGAGAGCTGGGTGGATCCCAGGGAGGCGAAGTGGTCAGATGAGAACCAGGAGGTGGGCGTCGGGGACAGAACCCAGTCAGCTGAGGGGCAGACAGGATAAGAGTGACTTCGGGGACATGCCAGGGGCCACTCAATCTCAGGCCCCGTCCTGGCCTGGCACTGCTGCCACCCCCCCCGCTGCACCCCCAGGAGCCACCCGCCAGGGGGCAGCACTGTCTCTAGCTGCCGGCTGCTAGGCTCAGCAGAGCGGGCTGGTTGTCTTTCAGAACAAAGTTCTGGATGTCGATGGCATGACGGTGAAGCTGCAGGTGAGAGGTGCGTTGGCGGGGTGGGGAGGCGAGGGGCGGGGACTGGCAGCCCTGAGTCCAGGGCTGTGCCTGTCGCTGCAGATCTGGGACACAGCAGGCCAGGAGCGGTTCCGCAGTGTCACCCACGCCTACTACCGCGACGCCCACGGTGAGCTCGTGCGTGTGGGATGCCAGCCCCGTGGGTGCCCTGGGAGCGAGCATGGCAGGCAGTGCGGAGGCTGGGATGCCCAAGGGTGTGGGTGACAGGAAGCTGCTGTGGGCCCTGGAGGTGTCCTCACTGGCCCTCTGCCCCCAGCACTGCTGCTGCTCTATGACGTCACCAACAAGACCTCCTTTGACAGTATCCAGGTGAGTGGTTCCCCCCTGGCGGTGGTAGTGGTGGTTGGAACAGGCCGTGTGGGCATTAGGGTCCCGGAGGCCCGAGGACCCCACTGACAGCAGGGAAGGGTGGCCCCTCTGGTGGCTCAGGGTGCCTGTGAACTGAACAGGGGTCTGGGGGCCCCCCAGCTCCATCAGTCCGACACCTTGGACAAGGTACTTTCCGGTGAAGCCTCAGCCTAGCACAGGGAGCACTATTTCTGGGCCCCTCCCGTTGGCCAGAGCCCACAAAGTTCTCTGTTGAGTGTGGCCAGGAGTGCCAGCCTCCAGGCTGGTCTCAGCCTCTCTCCCCCAGGCCTGGCTGACCGAGATCCAGGACTATGCCCAGCACGACGTGGTACTTATGCTGCTGGGGAACAAGGTGAGGTGGGGAACCTGGTTCTGCAGGGGCGAGGGGGTGGGTAGCCCGGGGCCAGATCTCACCAAGACTCCTGTGCCAGGCGGACTCTGCCCAGGAGCGTGCGGTCAAGAGGGAGGATGGGGAGAAGCTGGCTAAGGTGAGCCAGGGCAGGGCGGGTGGCCAGGGTGGCCCTGGGCTGCAGGGTTCGGGCTCTCCCCACCAGGTTGCCACCTGGCTAGCAGGAGCCGTTCGCAGGAGTACGGGCTGCCCTTCATGGAGACCAGCGCCAAGACCGGCTTCAACGTGGACTTGGCCTTCACGGCCATCGCGAAGTAAGTCCTGGCAGTCACCAGGAAGACCCCCCCCACTCCCAATGACCTGGAGTCTGAACCTCCTTGCTGGGGTAGGAGCCACTCCACCTCCCACCCACAGGGAGCTGAAGCAGCGCTCCATGAAGGCCCCCAGTGAACCCCGCTTCCGACTGCACGACTATGTCAAGAGGGAGGGCCGAGGCGCCTCCTGCTGCACACCCTGAACCTGGGAGGGCCCTGCAAGGCTGACGGAGGCTCTACCGGCTCCCCCCAGCCCCGGATTTAGTCATCCTGCACTCAATCCCTGGAGGTCTGTTCTGGGACTCCCAGGGCCTCGCCTCTCCCAGAGCCTCAGACCCGAGAAGCTTCAAGGAGCCAGTGGGTCTGCACCCCCTTCACTTGCTGCTGCCCGACAGGAGGGGACCGCCCGAGAAGGGCCCTCTCCTGCCCTCTCCTGGACATGCCCAGCTTCGAGGCTGGGCCCCCAGCCTCGCTCCCAGAGAAAGCCATGTGTTCCAGGCAGGCAAAGGCGGGACTGCTGCCTGGGCCCGGGCCGAGGGCTACACCACAAACTGCACCCTGCACCTGTGCCCCAAGGCCCGGAGCACCTGCTCCCAGCCCACACACCAGGTGACTCCGGTCCTAACACCCACAGGGCCCTCCCTTCCCGCTACCCTGCAGGGCGCCAAGGCTGGGGCTTTGGAACAGACCTGCGGCGCGTGGGAAGTCACCGAGTTGCCAGGGAAGCTAGAACTGCTGGCCCTGCGCAGCCTGTGCCTGCTGAGGTCAAGCCAGGGGGCTGGCAGCGCCCTCCACGCTGTGTGCAGATCTTCAAGTCCATCCGTAGAACCTTTGCTTTCAGTCCTACTGAATAAAGCTGTTTTCTGGACTACCTCTCTTCTGTTGAAGGAAATCCCAACCCTTAGACCCCTTGGCAAAGTACGGATGGTCTTTAACACTCAGGGCGAGGCCCCCCTACCTGGGGCTGTGACTAGGCTGCCCGGGAGCACACAGGAGCCTAGATGATTCATGTCTACTTCCCCCCCAAGACCCAATGGAATAGAAAACACAGCTCCGTGGCCTGTTAGCGAAGAATTAGGAGTTCCTGACCTAGCCAAGGCAGCCCAAAGAAATGCCACTGTTTCTGGCTTCATAGGAAACCCGGAGAAGGCAGTTCCACCAGCGGGGAAGTCACTACAGCAACATCCATCTTCCTTGGCCCTGTCCCAAGACTGCCGGGGACGAGCCAGGGCTCCTGTTAACGTCGACAGGGTCGCCCCACAAAGAACCACGCGGCACTCGGGGGATCGCGGAGGATCAGAGGTTTACTTGACACCAGAGGGCTCCGGGGATTGTGATCTCCAAAGGTCTGGGCCCTGAGCACATGCAAGCGGAGTAATTTATACATCTCTACTTCTGTGTATGTGATGGTTGGCTCGGTGGGCTGGGCAGAACCCAGAAGGGCCCTGGGGTAGGGACTGGATTTCCCTGCTGGCTTGGTCAGCCACCTCAGAACACAGGTTTTCCCTATCACCTCCCCCCGTTGATGCCCCTTAAGCACTTAGTTTAGAGGGCATTGTCCCCACCTACTGGGGTCAGCAGCACTGCACAGCTAATATATGAGCAGCGGCCCGCCTCGTGGCATTATTGTCTGTGAGCTTTGAGGCTATTTAGAACAGTGATGAGGACGGAGATTAGAGGAGTGCCTTTAAGGCCTCTTAGTCCCTTTTGTCTTCCTCTCTCACCCTGATCCTCAACTCCATGCGACATCCCCCAGTGGGTTAAACAGGTCCAGCAAACACGGGCACCCTGGTTACCTCACTGTAGTCCTGCTTGCGGCTAGTTATCTGTCCAGCCCAACATCTCCCATTATTTATGCAGACAGTGGCCTTACTCTGTAACACCTGGCAGGCACGTAGGTGAACACTGATGCAGGTTCCCCGGGGGGGAAAGGGGGAGGAGGCCTGGAAGCACGTTGATGTAGTAATGCGTCCCAAGGTGACCCGAAAGGCAACACGTAGTCTCTGGGGGCAATGTCTGATCACAAGGGACAACAGCATAAAGCCCGACACCTAAGATGAGGGGTACGACACCAAGGGCTTGGGACGGTGAGCAGGTGCCCGTCAGTCGGTGGGGACCTGCCGAAGGGGAAGCCAGGAGAGGGGGCCCGCGGGCTCTGGCTGGACTTCCACCAGCACGACTCCTCAACTGAATGGTGAGCTTTCTTCCCTCTGGAGTGGTGGACCGACGGGGTGACATCTGAGACCCTGAGGGCAGTAGGGGTGGTTAAACAGTGTGGGGTCCGGCCACCACGGTGTGAGGGAGGTCTTTCTTCAATCTTTAACACAAACCGAGTCCCATCTGGAAGGAGTGCACCTGGGACCCTAAGGAGACCGGGGCCGTCTCAATGGTGTATCCTTGTAATTCATTTAGGGTGGCCCCCAGGGCCTGGAACTGCTCCTTTATTTATCTCCAACCTGATTTAAGTTTCCTGGAAGAGTCCCCAGGCACAGGGGAGGCCACCCATATACTAACTGGGAAGGGGAGAAACCCAGCGTCCCAGGTGTGCCGGGGTAGCACATCTGGCCACGCGACGTTAGTTTCCTGACAAATCTTTGCTAAGATTCCTTTGAGGGTGTGTTTCATTTGCTCTACTTTCCCTGGGCTTTGGGGCCCGGAAGCGGTGGGGGGTCTCCAGGTGATGTTGAGATTTGGCTAAGACCTGTACAATGTCCGCTACAAATGTGGGTCCAGTGTCACTGTGCATCGTTAACGGCGGGCCGGACTGGGGCACAACCGTCCTTTAGCCTCCAGGTGGCAGCAAGAAGGCTGACTTTTCTTTTTGGCTGTGACTGCCCAGTTCGGGTAGACCTGACGACACCCTGTTAGCTGGGTGCTGTGCATCCATCCCAGTGAAACCCACTAGCTTCTGAAGACTTGGCCTGGTGTTGGGGGTGCTGTGAGCCACAAAGATGCTTACCATGTGTTGGCTTTCCTGCGCCTCCGGGTCAGATGGCGCGTACACCGGTAGGCTTCCCGTGGTCTGTTGTCCCTGGAGGACTGCTGCGGCTGCTGAGTGACTGAGATATCCTGGACTGGATACCTGGAATCTCTGGAGGGTGTCCTGGCACCGGCGGATGTAGGTTTGCCCCATTAAGTCCCACGCCAGGAGCTCTTCGGGGGCGGCCGTGTTAGCCCAGGGAGCAGGGTCGACAACTCCCCCTGGCACGGGCTCTTCTAGGTACTGCTGTGCTCCTCCCGTCACTCTCCTTTCCAGTGTGAGTCAGGGCACAGAGTAACTGTTAGAAGTCTTCCCAGGTTGGCGGGGGTGCATATGGTGGGGGCAGGACTGGATCAACCTCAGAATCTCCGGCGATGATCTGTGGAGGCTGGGGCTTCTGTCCGTCTTTGGGCCACTTGGCTGAGGCGACTAAGACCCTGACCTGTCCCCGCCTATTGCAAGCAAATCGCACCCAAGGAGGAAGGGTCTGGGTGTCCTGGTTCTCCCTTTATGACTTGCCACACTCGACAAACTGTTGGGACATCCAGTGTCCCTTCTGAAAGCCATTCCAATTCACATAGGGTTCTCAATTTGCCGACGTTCATCCTGACTACACAGTCTCCCAAAAACCTCCTCTAAATTTTTAAAAAATATTTTATTTATTTGACAGAGAAAAACACACCGAGAGAGGGAACACAAGCAGGGAGAAAGAGGAAGCAGGCTTCCCATCGAGCAGGGAGCCCAACGCAGGGCTCGACCCCAGGACTCCAGGATCATGACCTGAGCCAAAGGCAGACGTTTAATGCCTGAGCCACCCTGGCGCCCCCTCTTCTTAAAATTTTTGATCATGGTCTCAAGAACCATACGTTTCCTCTGCCCTGACCCCATGGTGACACACAGACGAGGTCGGGGTGCCTCCTGTGGTGACCGGTGAAGACCAATCAGATGCTCCTGTGTCCTCAAGGAGTTTAGGTAAGGCTCAGCTGAAGAGGTCTCAGCGTTGTGACTTACAATCGGAATCTATTCCGATGCTGCCCTAGACTGTATGCTGTTCACCATGGAATCACAGACAGGTGCACTTAGACTCCGGAGCCCTGAGGGTACCCGTCCACGGACTCACAGAAATCAGTTCGCCTGGGGTAGTCGGGCGTTCACTCCCACATTCACTCCAGATGTTTATGTACATTCCCTCCCTGGGAACCCCTACCTGTAGGGCTGCTAATAGGTCTCACCATCTAGTTCCCCTTCCATCCCAACAGCTTGGTCTGTCTCAGACTGCGGCCTGGACCTTACCATGAACCCACGTCAGGACCAGGTCCTCACCTGACCGGTGGCAACAATGGGTCGGTGCACTTGGTTTTCCCGGTCAGGGAACCAAATGTTACAGAATCTGGAGTGCATCCTGACGGAAAAACCTAGCGGCACTCAGATCTTGAGAACAGACTTATTTGACAGCGGTGGGCTCAGAGAAGAATGATCTCCAAAGGTCTGAGTCCCGACTACAAGCAAGGAGAATAACTTACAGGTTTCGACTTCCCGATACCTGGTTTTCCGCACCCCTCCCATGGGGTCCCCTGGGATGCACACCCGTGTGAAAAGACACACACCTGTGTTGCAATCAACTCACCACTTCTGCTTTACTGCTCAGCACTTCAGATACCGGCCACCGCCTTACCACCAGGCCTGCAGGCTGACGTCCGCTCACCCACCGCCCTGGAAGGCACACAGCGCCGCATTGTAGGCAGAAACGCACTCGCCCCATTTCGGACAGGTTAGTTTCGTACCAGCAGCCCCCATTACCGGGCGTGCACCCTGAAGCCTCAGTCTTGCAAAAGTAATCAGACTGCATGTGCAGTTTTCATACGAGGTGTCAGAAATAAAAGCAATTCATCATAGGCTCCAAAGTGCGGAGGGGAGAGCGGGCCCGGCCCAACCTTACCTGCGGGGACATGGGGGTCTGCGGCTTCGGACTTTCCCGGCCGAGAGGGGAGAGGAGCGAAAAAACGTGAACAAGGCCGAGGCGGAAGAGTGTGAGGCCAGCCCGCATGCTTGCGGGACCACAGCAAATTCACTCGTGGAACCAGTACTCCCGCCGACAAAAGAAAACCCAGCACCCCAACAGCCGAACAGAAAGAATGAAAGACCGCGAGGCTCAAGCTTTTATAGAAACTCCCTACCACTGCGATTGGGCCATCCTAGCGGAAGTACCGCCCCCCTCACTGCGGAGGGCCTCCCGGACCGGAAGCGCAAAGCTGCTGCTCCCTTTCGCAACGGGCCACCGATCATCACTGTGAGCGACAGCGGCAAACAACCAATCAAACTCCGATCTGCAACATAGAGTGATTCTAAAGCTACCAATCCCGCCCTGCGACGTCGGAGCCGCCGGAAGTCGTAGTTTCTGAGGAGGTGCGAGTGATGTGCTCAGCCGGGCATTGAGAGTCCTAGAACTACATTTCCCGGCGGGCGCAGCGCACGACCGCTTCCGACTCGCAAGTCCTGTCCCTTTCCCGGCCGGTGGCCGCGGGGGCACGATGAAGCGGGAGGGTGGCGCTGCCGCTCCCTGGCGGCCGCGGGCGGGTGAGTGTCCGCGCGGTGCGCCCGGTCTGAGGCTCGCGCCTCGGGACCGTGCGGAGGGCGCGTCGGGGTCCGCGGAGGGATAGGGCCTGGGGGCGGGGCTGACGCGGGCCGGGGTCTCCGCGTCGGTCTGACGCTCGCTCGGTGGATCTTTTCTCCCCTTCCTTATTCATTCCTCCTTACTGCGTGCGTGGAGGGCCTCCGGGACCCGGTTCAGCCCCGCCGCTGTTGATACTTCGCGCCTGCTGCGCTTTGGTGGATGTTGAGCTGCGTCCCTGCTCTCCACCCGCTAGATACCAGTAACCTCTTACCCCCTTCGTGACCACCCCAAATGCTTCCTGACATCGCCAAACGTCTCCTGGGGAGACAAAATCCCCCGCCCCCCTCCGGCTGGAGAACCGCTGCTCCGGAGTGGGGAGCGATCGACAGTGCAACACAAAATCCTGAGGACTTGTGTGGGGCGCCATGAAGGAAACGGGACGCTGAGGAGGAGTGCTGGGCGCTCCTGAGGGGCTGGGGGGCGGGTGCCTCCAGCAAGCAGCCCGCCGGGAAGTTGCTGGAGGGAGCAAGATATGCAAGGGCCCCGGGGGGCGAGAAGGGCTCGGTGCGCCAGTGAGTACAGGCAGAGGGGTGAGAGGCCAGTCTCCGAGGCCAGACCAGGGTGCAGGGTGGAAGGGGTTGTACACAGGATAGCCAGCATCAAATCAAAGTCTAGTGAAGAGCCCCTGGTTGTGCCTGTGGAGGAAAGACTGCGGCTCAGTGGGGAAGCAGGAGAGAGCCAGGAGTCTGGCTTGCGCGTAGAGGAGAGTGGCTGGGCGGCGAGGCTCCCACCCCTCACTAGGTCTGGCTCCGAGTGTCTTGCACCGGGCCAAGGCACTCAGCTGGGGCTGAGTCTGCATTTCTTCTGGATCCCACCCTGCTTTGGGAGGAGAGGGGTGGAGAGTAGAGCTGGAGATTGCTCCCACCCCGACTTTGCTGCCCCCCTTGCTTGGAGCTCCGGGTTGCCCGCACCCTCTGTCCGCCCTTCTCTCCATCCCACAGAGACCCCTCCCCATGCACTCACAGGGGCCGTCTCCTGGAGGCTGCCCACCCCCTGACCTTTGTCAAGTGTGTGGCCTCTCTCTTCCTCATTCCTTCTCTTTGAGCCGCTCCCCTCCCACACCCCTTCCCTGAAGGCCTGGGTAGCAGTCCCTACCTCTCTGTCCTGAATCCCTCCTGGAGCTGCTCTGGGCATTCCCGTTTCTCCATGGAGTCCCCAGTCTCTGTGTCTCATGGTTCCTATAGGATATCCCTGCACTATTCACCTGGAAGCCAGAACCTCCCTCCGAGGGGAAATGGGGGTGTGGGGGGCCTGGATGAGGGAGGTAATCAGCTGAGAAGGAGGGGAGGTCCTTCCTGAGGGGTCCCTGTGGAGTAACACCCCGCTGTCACTGTGTGTCACAGTATGTCTGGAAATGAGTGGAACAGATCAGGGTCTGAAGAATGGACGTAGCTGGGACAAGAACCCCAGAAAAGTGCTTGCTTTGGGGGCTGACTCCCGAGCCTCTGTCTGCCTCTCCTCCCAGGCTTCTCCAGGTCAGACTCACCTTTGGCCGTCTGCACACGCCCCCTCTCTGGCAATGGTGAGCCTGGCTGCAGGATTGGGGACACACAGTGTGGGGAATGGGAGAGGTGTGGTTGAAGGGCCTGCCCTGGTGGGGTGGCTCCCCGCAGCCTGGGTGAGGTGTTCAGCTGTCCCCTCCACCCCAGGCTTGGCCTGGCCTGGGGCTGGCTTCAGGGCACCGTGAGCTCCTCGGTATGCTGGCGGAACAAAGCTTCAGTCAGCCCCGGTGTGGCCTCTTGCAGGCTGTGAGTCCTGGGATGGTTTCTCAGCTCCATTTTCCGCTCTCAGAGAGGGGCTGTTCTCGGCAGAGCCTTGGCTGTTGCCCCGAGTCACGGCTCCTGTCAGATGTGGGCAGGTGCGCTCCGTTTCACGGCTCAGGAGCTTGAGCAGCTGGTCCGAAGTCAGGCGGCTGTTGTGCGGCAGAGGCGGGATTTGAACCCAGGTCTGCATGCAGCACTTGTGGCCTTGACCGTCATGCTGTTCCAGCTCCATGAAGGACACTTGGAGAGGTCGCACGTGTGTGTGTGGTGCCGACGTGTGTCGAGCCTGGGGAGTTCCCAGCAGGACACAGCGTGCTCTGAACCTGGGTCCCCGCTGGCCTGACCTTGCCTTTGGTGTGGGCACCGAGGCCTTGCCCCAGCCCGCTGGCTGGCTGATGCGGGAGCCAGCAGTGTACAGGGGCCCGCCAAGCCGTCCACTTCCGGCAGAGGCCCGCCGGCATCCTCTGTGCCCTGCTCCCCTCCTTCGGCTAAAGGCATGTGGGGGAGCGTGGAGTCGGGTGGGGCAGACGGAGCGGGGAGTGGGCCCCGGGGGCTGGTGCTAATGCCACCGGCAGACCTGGTATTTGGCTGCCTCCAGCGGGGGAGGCGTGCTGTCTGGAAGTCCAGTTGGAGGGTGAACCAAGCCCATGAGCACCCAGGCAGAAGGAGTGGGGGTCCCCCAGCCAGCACGGGCTGGACGGTGGAGGGGGCCGGGGCACGTCCAGGCCAGGCTGTGGCCTGTGACTTTGTATACACGCCGCAGCTTCTGCAGGGAAGCAAGAAAGAGGAAGGCAGGGGGTCAGAAACCACACGGGGCGTGCTGAGGAGCAGTCAGGGTGGCTTGGAGCCGACGTCGGGCCTGACGCACTGCTGGCCGCTCGGCTCTCGGGTAGAGGCCCGGGCTTGTCCCCACTAGTTTAGAGTTACGCCTGGGCAGGCGGGGTGAGGGGAATGCACCTGGTTATAAGGACCCACCCTCTAACTCGGGGTCTGGCGCGGCTAGACCCGCAGGTTGCAGGGGCACAGATGGAAAGCGTGTCCCAGGCTGTGTGGCTGAAAGGTAAGAATTAACAGTGATCCTGGCAGCCAGGGGCTGAGACAGGAGGACCGATATTAAGCTTTCCCAAAATTCTTTTTTGCTGCTCTGGATCTGGCCAGCCCCTTCCTCTGGGAAGCTCTCCAGGAGTCCTAAGAGAGGACTCTCCCCCAGGCTGAGGCTGCCCACTGTAGGGGAGAGAAAGCAAAGGAGATGAGTCTGGCCCCAAGGGGCAGGTGGGGAGGTGTAGGAATTTCCGTGGCTCAATGGGGATTAAACCCAGGCTAGCGGAGCAAGAGGGATGCTCTCCCTGCAGCAGAGGGGCCCGTGGGGGCTGGACAGGCTGGACGGGGTAGGCAAGCAGAGGCTAGGTGGGAGGGGTAAGGACACAGCAGGGGTCTGGGCCAGCAACCCTGATGCCACTGTGCGTTAGGGCCGTGGGTATGAGACATGCATGGCGGGTGCCGGCGGAGGGCCCAGGCTGCATGCTGGGAGGGGGGTCGGCAGGCCTCCGACGGGAGCCTGTGGAGATGCAGAGGGGCCTCTGGCATCACGCCTTGCCTGTCTGGGATGGAAAAGCCATACGAAGGGAACATCAGGGAACGTCTGGGGAAGACGTATGGGGCTTTGCTATGGCGACCTGGCCTGTTTGTATACGGTTTGGCAGCCCAGCTTGGGCGGGGCCCGGGGGCTGGGTGGTCCGTGGGGATACGGTCCGAGGGCTGGGCCTGGAGCTCTGGCTATAGCCCAGCCCGCCACCCACGGGGCTGTTCCAGGCAGCGCTGAGGTGTCCTGAGCCACAAATGCTCCCCTGGGGCAGTCACTGCCAACTGTGAGGCCTGCTGGGATTTTTAGGGTGCGCCCACCCCTGGCTGGCTCTGCACGGGCCCCAGGGGCACCTGCTTCTGGCCACCCATCGCCTACATTCCAGCACGGACACCACGTGCAATGCCCCCCGCACTGGCTGCCGGCCGCACAGACCAAACTGGGGGGGCCTGGGTCCCACATTCCCAAGGGTGAGGGCTTAGCAGATGCCCTTGGCCGCTTTCCTGGGGATGGGCTAGGGAGGGGTTCCCCAGGGAGCTGGCCTGCCCTCTGGTGCAGTGTGCCCAAGGAAGGGGGCTGGTGGTGGGGGTTGGGGGGGCGCTTTCCCGAAGAGGAGAAGGCCAAGGTTGGGACATGATAGGTGCATCTGTATTTCCTCATTGGACAGCGAGTGCACCCCAGGGCCCCAGAAGTCCTTTGGACATGGACCTGGGTGGACCACGATCTCTGGACCTTGACCCTGGGCTCAAGCAAGGGGCTGCAGGGAGGCTGGCTCGACACTGACCCTGAGCACCCTCAGGCAGCACTGTCCCACCAGCCTTACCTGAGGACCCATCTCCACACGACCCGGGGCCTTCAGTCTTTACGAGAGAGAATCCTGGGCTCTGCTGAGACACCCAGAACAGGCAGAGTGGGGTGCAGCTGGGGAGGGGAGGGGAGCTGTGGGGGACTTCCCGTCTCCCCCTCCTCTGCCCCAGCAGGCAGGCTGAGTGTGCAGCTTTGCCCAGTGTGGGAGAGCCCGGCTGTCCAGCGGGTGCTCCCTGTCTGCTTGCTGCTGGAGGGCTGACACAGAGTGGTGAGGGGGCCCGGCTGGGCCCGGCTAGGAGCTGAGGGGCTGTGCCCCTGGGTTCCCAGGCTTCGGGCTTGCAGAGCTGGAGGGCGCCAGAGAGGACTTGCAAAATGCTGCCCCCGGGGAGCGGGGCCAAGGCTCGGGGTTTCTCGCTCAGTCCTGCAGTGCTTAGGGTAGGATCTGATCCTTGAGTTCAGGGGCGCACATTTGGGGGGGCGGTGGCCTGCAGCCCGGGTCCCGCCCACCCGGGGATCCCTGGCTGGGGCTGCATGCCAACCCATATAGACTGGAAAGCGGTTCCCTCCCTCTTCCCTCCCACTCCGCTTTGCTCCGGGGGCCGGGCCTGGACGTCCCCTGCCGAGTGTCTGGCCCTGGCCATCAGGGGACTTTCCAGCCGATTTGCATGTGGCCTGAGCCCTGCGTGCCTTTCTGTTTACTTCACTTCAGAGCAAGGGAGAGCCAGACGCCTGTTCTCTCAGACTGCAGCGGCTGGGCACACAGGCCCCACGGGGGCTGGGGGGCGGGCCGCGGTTCCCGGTGGGGGGGGGAGTCCCTGCTAGGGTCCCCAGCTGCCTGGACCACGGGAGCTCCTGGCTGGAGCCAGCAGCTGCCTCTGGGCTTTGGGAGCTTGCTTCAGAGGGAGCAGATGGATTGTAAAATCCAGGTCAGTGTGGGCCAGCCGCCTCCCCGTGAGCCCCCCACCCTCCTCCCAGCGTGTCCCGCGGTGCTGCGGCTGGAGCCAGCCTTGGGCTTCCCGAGAGGGGAGTCCTAGAGCTCCTCTGTTTGAGCGGAGCTGTCTGGACCTCACTCCGGCCAGGGTGGTCTTCATCCAAGCAGGGAGGCCCCCAAGATTTCCTGCTTAGCATGGAGACGGCAGGGGCTGGGGGTGGGGCTGCCCACCTCTGTCCGCCAGCCGCTGCGCAGCCTGGCTTGGGACACAGAGCCCAGTCCATGAGTTACAGCCGGGGGAGTGGTGGGCAGGAGGGCGAGGCTTTGGCCAACCTCTTGGGTCCCCCCATCTAGCCAGACCCCTAGAGCGCTGTGCGCACGGTGTGGGGGTGCTTTGTGGCTCTGCCGACTCGGGCTGAGAGCCACCCCACGAAGCCTGAGTGTAGAAGACCTGGAGGGGGCAGTGCAGGTGACGTTGGAAGGGGCAGGCGGGAGAGGAGACCGTGCAGTGGACCGCATGCGACAGGTAGCTCAGGAGTACAGT
>PITA01015124.1:0-51194 GCA_004023965.1 Spilogale gracilis | reverse complement strand
GGGGCCGGAAGGGAACAAGATGCAGAAGTAAAACTAGCTTCTGAGGGGTGGCTGCCAACAACATGCATAAGACTTCCACATTCAGGAGTCTTGGCCCACCGGGTTTTGGTGACAACAGGGCTGGGACAGCAGTGTGGCCCCAGATTTTGAACCCTGACCCAGGACTCTCATGATTTCTCATGAAGGAAGGGAAGAGGAGATCCTAGTGGCTGGAAGACAGGGGAGGGGTGAGGAGGGAGGGAGCCCAGGCTCCCTATGGCTGGCTTTGACATAGGGGCAGAAGTGAAAGCAGGCAGCCAAAATGAGGGTCTGGAGGACAGTGATGAAGACTAAACCAGAGACCCCACGCAGACAGTGCTCCAGGCCTGGGGACTCCGGCACTGCCATCTCAACCCTGTCACCTGTGAGTCTGCACTGGCTCCAGGAATGGGGGGACCTCCAGCAGGGCCAGCCCCAGCACTTCTCAGGACCAACCTCCCAGCCTGTCCTGGGACTTAATAAAAGCGAGGTTTCCATCCCATCTGGTTTCTGGAAATGGTGGGACAAGACAAGGGGCACTGGCAGTCCCAACTACAGCTGGAGAGGGTAGCAGTGGAGACCTGTGTTCCAGTGTTAAGGTCATGGGAAGTAGTGAGATTAAGGTGAGGCTTGTCCCCTTTCCGGGTGTGAGCACCCCACGACTGCTAGACTGGCCGGCTGTGCATCCGAGGGGCAAGGGACCCAGACACAGCACCAGCTGGCTCATGGCGCCTCCTTTATTTCCCCCCACCTCGGCCCATTAATTACAAAACTACCCCGTTCTACAGTCCAACTCCCCTCCCCCCCCACGGCGGGATTCAGAACGGCGAGAAAACCGGACACTCCCCCTCTGACAGCTGCGGAGACACCTTGGGTGCAAGCGGGACAGGGTCTGGGTGGGGCAGAGGAGGGGGCGCCTGAGCCTCGGCCCCGCCCCTCACCTCGGGGGCCCCGCCCTCCCCACCCGAGTGCTCCTCCGCCTTACCCGCCCGCGCGTCGGGGCGCGGCTGCCCGGGCCCCGGGGCCGCGGGGGCGATGGGGCGGTGGTCCTCCAGATGCAGTGTCATGGCGGGCCGCGAGGCCGTGGAGAAGGCGCACTGCATGCACGAGTAGCGGCCGCGCGTGTGCTCCCACACGATGCGGCTCGGGGCCGTGTGCCCTGCGGGCAGGCGGGACCTCGTCAGTCCCGGCCACGCCCAAGGACGGTGGACGTGGACGAGTAGGGGTCAGACCTTTCCCCGCCTCCCCAGCAGCTCCCGGGCACCTGGCTGGTCTGGCCTGGCTGATCAACTGCTCCCGAGCGAGTTCTCTCCTGTAATTGGGGGGCACTAAACTTGACTTATCCGAATCCCCCACTCCTATCCCTGGAACCACCGCAGAGGGAAGGACTTGAGAAGCGGGCGCGGGTTTTACACGGAAACGCCGGCGCAGATGAAGGCTCAGAGGCCAATACTTTTTAAAGCAAAAATCTTGTATTTCGGGGGTGGCAGCTCTGGCCACCTGGGAAGGGGCGGGCAACGCTGCCTCCCAGCATCCCCTGGGCCCAGCAGGGCGCAGGGCAGAAAAACCCCCTCCACCCCTCCCTGGTGGTCACCTGCACGCACCTGAGGGCGCGTCGGAGCCGCCCTGGGGTCTTCGCGGGCTGCCGCCGGCACCTGAGATAAATGGGTGGCACAAGGTCAGAAGTCTGGGTGAGACCATTTCACTCGTCAGGCGGCCCTGTTCCCACACTCTCACCTTGGCTCTTTTTCCAGACTGCGGCGCTGGAGGCGGGCGGCCCGGGCGCTGCGGCCAGGAAGGGGCGCAGGCGTGGGGGACTTAGGCCAAAGGGCGCGGGGTTCAAATAGGGCAAGAAGGGCCCGGTGGGGGCAGGGGCGGGGTTTGTGAAGGGCTCGAGCAGCGGGAACGGCAGGCCGGTCGCCGACGCAGTGTCGGACTCCGGGGGACGCTCGGGCACGGTCGGCTCCTTGTCGAGGGCGGGGGGTGGCGGCGGGGCTGGGCTCTGCGCATGCTCGGCGCAAACATGCAGATGCTTGAAGAGCGAGCGGTGCGTGCGGAAGCGCAGGAGACAGTTCTCACACCTGGGGGCAGGCAACAGGGCTGGGCTGGGTCTCTTGGGGGACGAGGGTAGGACCTATCCGATGCTACCTGGGGAGCCGCTGCGCGAGGGTGGTAGGTAAGGGTGCTGCCTAGGGCTCAAATCACAGATCCCCCACTTGCGGGGGGAGAAGCTTGCTCTAAGCGCCCCCCAGTGTGCCGCGACCCTTCCATACCCGTCCGGGTCCTTTCCCTGGGAAAACGAGGAAGGAAGTCTCAATTTTGACTTAGGGGGCCAGTGTTCTCCTAGGGAGGTCAGGACGGGCTGGACGACGGGGACACACCACGTATGCCCCGCCCTCCGGGTGTCTGGACTCCCTCGTAACCAGTTTCTCTTTTGGGGCAGGTAAGGGCAGGGCTTGCCCGAGGCCACGCCCACTGCCAGACTCACCCCACCCCCACCCCCGACTAGGAAGGGAGAAAGGCCTGGACCCCAGGTAGTGGCAATCAAATCGAGAGTGGGAGCAGCTGCCAGGGGCCTGATCACCGAGGACCAGCGGAAGCTGGGATAGTGTCTCACTTGAAGTAGCGGTTGGGTTTGTAGTGCAGTTTGCCATGTGCCACCAGTTCCTGCATGCTGGGAAAGGTCTCAGTGCAGCTCAGGGCGGAACAGCGGAAGAGCTTGCCTGGCAGGGATGAAGGACAGAGGAGTGGAGGGGGGTGGCCAAGGCCGGCCTGGAGGCTCTGCCTGCCTCCCACCCCCTACTCTGGCCCTACCTTCCAGGGACTGTGTGGGTGGACAGTGGGTGCGCAGATGCTGTGCCAGGTCGCGAACACTGGGGAAACTGAGACAGCAGCCAGGACTGGAGCAGGGTATCTGCTTCCCTGCAGAATGCACAGAAAGGGGGGGTGTCACCCACTCTTCCCCAAGCCACAATGTTAGAGTTCTGCCGCAGAGTGGTATATATGAGGCTGGAATTACCCCACTGGTTTTGTTTGTTTGTTTGTTTTACCAGGGCCTTTACCATCTGCTTCCCCAACCAGGCAAAGCTGCCAGAGGGCCTGGGCTGGGTTGGCTGGCTCAGCATTGTAGCCACAGCCTGCCTTATGCTTGATGCTCAGTAAGTGTGATTCCCTCTAGATGGGGCCCAAGTATGGACTCTGTATTCCTCTCAATTGTTCCAAGGCCTGTAACCCCCAGAAGGCTCCATCACAGATCACCTGGTTGTTGGCGACGTCTGGGAGGCCTCAGGTCCTCGCTTGTCCCGGAGACTGTGCTGGTTGGGCCAACGCTGGATCCAGGACCAGGCTGAACACTGTCTGGGGCTGAGGGGGCACCCTGCTGGGTCCCTCCAGGCCCTCCTCGGTCCCATGCTGGGGGTGTGGCTGCCCGTTCAGGGCCTGGCTCCTCCCCCATGGAAGAAGAGGTGGCTGCTGCGGCGGCGGCAAATGGAGACAACGCCTCCTTGTCAGTCTCACTGAAGCTGGGCTCTGCACTGGCCGGCATGTCCGGGCTGGTGGGCCCTGAGTGTTCCTCCTCCTAGTGGAAGGAAAAGGCAGGGAGAACCCTTTTGGGCCCAGGTTGGCCTGGGCCAGCCAGGGGAACCCCTCCCACTCCGCCAAGACCTGTGGATATTCCTGAAGCAGCGTACGCCCTTGAGAAATCACCCGGTTAGCCCCCATCCTAAGATGTCATCATCGGGGGAGGGTAGGGGAATAAGGGTGGACTGAGCCTCCTGTGTTCCATCCTCTGGGAGGGAGCCGGGAGGTGTCCCAATTGCAGAAGGGGTATCTGTCAGGAATTACTCATATGAAGGTAGCAGTCCCTCGTACCCAACTTGGGGCAGGGCCGTGGCCTACGGCGTGCGGGCGGGACGAAGGTTACAAAGACGGGGCTCCGAACAGGGCGCCGCTAGGAACATGCTGGAGGGACCAGAAGGGATCAAGTGAATCCGTCTGCGGACGGAAATACGTACAGCCGGGCTCCTGCTGTGCAGGCGAACCCGGAGGCGCTAGGGGCCCGGAAGTATAAGGAACGGGGGCGGAGCCCCAGTCCTGTAGGCGTGGCCCAGTCGAAGAGGGGCCAGGAAGCCGGGGGTGGGGTGTTCCCCAAGTGACAGCCAGCAACGGGAGAGGGCCCGGATGTGGGGGCGGGGTCGGCCGGACGGTGTGCGTGCGACAGGGCCGCGCCCCGCCAGGACCCGCTGGCTCGCCGCGCCCGCACCCCCGACGCCGCGCTCACCATCCTCGACTCGGCTCAGCCTCTTGTTCCTGCGGCTATGGCAGCTCCGGCTGAGGCTGCGGCGACTCCCTGGGCGGACGCGGGCTCGCGCTCACGTCGACGCCATGTTCCGCCTCCCAGTTCTCGCGAGAGTGGGGGGCGGGGCCTGAGGTCTGGGTCCTCCTGGAGCCAAGCTGGGTAGGCGGTGCTGCGGGTCTGCCAGCGCAGGCCTATCAGAGAGTGTCTCTTTAAGGATCCAGGCGAAAAGCCTTTCTGGGCTTCTGTTCTCATCTGTAAAATGGGTATCTTTATTCCCTCCCGTCCCGTCATCAACTCTCAGCCGCTCTCCTTTTTGAAGGGGATGTTGATCCGGCCGGCTCTTTGGAGAGAAATTGGCAGTGATCGTCAAAATTTGCAATGCACCGAGTTCTTAAGTTGGAATGGTCTCCCTGTTATAGCCAGGGGCGGGAGTCAAGCTGTCTGTCCTCCGAACAGGTGTGGCCTAAGTGTGGAGACCCCTGGGTGGACGGGCGTGGAATAAGTCACCTATCCACCCTACATTCTTTGAGCGCCTACTTAGTGTGCTAGGTGTTGGGGACTCAGAGGGGAACAGGACAAACATCCTTGCCCCCAGAGGCCTGCTCACATTTTAAAATGGAGAAGCAGACCATGAGCCAACAAATGCGGAAAAACACCTTAAAGATATTAAGTGCTACAAAGAAAAAAAAAAACACAGACACACAAGGGTGAGAAGTCTCTCTGAGTTGAGCTGTTACCTGACGGTCAGGAAGGAGTGAGCAAATGGAAGGTCAGGGGACTCTGGGAAGTGGGTAGTTGTGCAAATGTCCTGAGGTGGGGAGACAAGCTTGTCTTTCTAAAGGACCAGTGAGGAGATCAGCACACTACTGGAATAGAGTGGAGGCGGAGTGTGAAGGTCACAAAGTGAACTTGGTACAGGGAGGGTCACACAGAACCTCATGACCCAGAGAGAGGAGTGTGGTTTCTGTTCTCACCATTGATGTTGTTTTAGAAGGGGGAGGTCCACCATCTGATTCCTACTGTTGTTGGAGGATGGGCATTTGGGGGGCTGATAAAGTGGATCTTTGATCTCAGGTCTCTACAATACATTATTTAACGTTCAAGAGGTGTCTGTTGAGTTCTGGGCAAGTATAGACTGTATGTGCAGTGTATTTCCATCTGTGTATCAAAGAGGTACCTATGTGCCTTTATACCATTAGAAGGAGACATCAGAAAAATGGGGAGGGAAACAGATTTTCAAGTGAGGGAGAGACAGTCTTTTCGTACTTTTTACTCTTTGAATTTTAAGAAATGTGGTCCTGATTATCATTGATACAGTGAAAAACTCATTAATTCGTAAAACCTCAGGTCATTTGACACAGGGTGGAGCAGTGTTTGTGTGTGGAGAGGAGGCTGGTGCAACCTGGGGAAGGGTGGGGTGAGGCCTCCGAAGGACAGGGACCCAAGGAAGGGAGAGGAGGGGCCAGGCTTAAGAAATTCTGCAAGTCAACAGGATGTGGGGCTTGGAGTGGGCAGGGCCAAGGTGATTCTGAGGTTTGCAGTCTGAGGATGCTGTAACCTAGATGTGAGGCCCAGAAGGCCCTACTTCCTGTAAGTGGGGTGACTGCCATGACATTGGGGCCCCAGGTGAGTCCAAGGAGAGAGGAGGGAGGTGGAAGGTCCAGTTCCTCTTCAGCACCAGGGAATGCCCAGCTGATGAGGCTGGTGGTTCATGCACTTCATCCCCAACCTGTCCTAAGGTGTAAGTGTTGCAGAGATAAACATACACAATGGTGGTTGGGCAGTGGAGAGGCGAAAATCAGAGATGGAGAAAACCAGGTACGTTTCAAGGGACTGGTTAGTGCTTCTGGGTAATGACTGGTGAATAAAAGAGCTGTTGAGACCCGGTTGCAACCTTGGGATATATATATTTTGACCACACTCAGCCTCCCAAGGTAGGGACAGAGAGAGAGGCTTCAGATTCTGAAGAAGGTGCTGCTGGCCAGTCTTTCTCTGATGGCTCATCTCCCATCCTCCAGTTGGGTAGGTGTCCTCTGCCTGGAGTTCTCCTGTCACAGCCTGGATCGCTGTGTGTGGTGTTGGCCATCAAGATCTGCTGACCCCAAGCCCTTTTATCCCTTCTTGGCTCCTCCAGCAATGACCACTGTCGTTCTGCATCCCCTTCCCCTGCCCTAGCCCCTGTCCCTTCTCTGGCCCAGTCCTGACCCCCCCTGGCTTAGCTCTATCTCTCCCAGACTGGCTGCTCGTTGAGGGTCTGAGCCTGGAGTGGGTGTCCTTTTGGAAAGTTGGGATCAAACCATGGCAGGATCCCCGAAGGCTCAGACTTCATCACTGGCTTGGAAACATCTGGGGAGATCAGTAGCAAGAACCCCTAAATCCATGACAGTAGGTACAGAAGGCCAAGGCCCTTGCATATCAGAACTGGTCTAGACCCCAGGTGAGGGAGGGTTAAGAAGGCACAGACATGGGGGCAGGTGCAGGGGCTAGGGGTGGCCCAGGATGGATTGTGACGGGCCATGTGGGACCTGCCTCCTTCCTCAGGGTCCAGTCAGGTCCTGGATGGGTTTAGGAGCTGCAGATTTAAACCTGATAGGAACACCCCGCCCCTGGCTATTTTCTGCAGGAAGGCTAGCATGCGAATAGCCAAGAATGGGCAAATGGGACAAATTCCAGCTTTGGGAGAAGTGGGGTTCAAGGCTTGGCTCTGTGGGATCTCAGGTAAGTGACAGAACTTCTCCCGGCCCCCAGTTTTGCACCTGCAATGGGGTATTTGGGGCTTCTCCGTCAGCGTTGTGGAAAGGTAATTCTGGTTAGCACCCAGTAAATTAATTCACACTTTCACCTAGCAAATGTTTATTGCCTCAGTGATGACAGAAAAAGGGGAGTCTTGCTTGTCAAGGTGCCCCCCAACTGTGCTTGGCACTTTGCCAACGGGACACAACTCATTTGTACTCATAAGGCAGCTGGGAGGTAGATTCATGCTGTTAGCCCTGTTTGACACAGGAGGCAATGCGTGTGACAAGAGGGAGGCCAGGGCCCTGGGGTGGCTGCGGTGGTGACCCCTAGACCCAGGGCCTGGGCTGGGCTGGGCTGGAGGCCATCCGATTGGACCTTCTGGCTAATGATGCCAAGGAAAATGAGGCCCTTGCCGGCAGGGCCTGGTTCCCTGGCAGGCAGGCAGGCAGGCAGACTGGGGGCAGAATCCGGGCCCCCTCTCAGATCTTCTCCACGTAGTTTCCTGGGAAGAGGCCCTCCTGGCCATGCAGCCGGCCTTTCCACCAGCCCGAGGAATCTGTGGGCGAGAAGGGAGCATGAGGCGGTGTCCAGCCCACCTAGCAGAAAGCCTTCATGTTGGCTCCCTCCCTCTTTTATTCATCCCCACTGGTATGGCAGAGGCACATGCCCAAAAGAGAACTGTCAACAGATGGAAAGGAGGGAGGGACGGACAGATGAGTAGTTTTTCCCCCCCGCCGCTGCCTCACACTCTGTCATGTTCTAGACCATTCTCTTGTGCTCGCCCCTCATCTCTTTCTAGCAGACTAAGGTAGGAAGGTGGCCTGGCCCATTGAGATATGACTGACCCATTTTTTACTCACAAGGGGTCTTCCTGAGGTAGGTTTTGTTATTAGCGCTGTGCTCGACAGGAGAGAAAAATGAGGCCCTGGGGAGTACGCACACTGTTGGGAGGCCAGGTCCTCAGAGTGCCTTAAGAGGGGACCTCCAGGCCCAAGGCCTTCTAACCTATGCAGTCACCCGCCCACAAGAGAGTATCTCTGGTGGGTGCTGGTTGTTTCTCTTGTCCTCCAGAAGGGTATGAACGAATGGGTGGGTTTTGCGTGGCTGTGTCAGGGTTCTGACTGCTCCTCCCTCCCCCCTGGGACGCACACCTTCCATGAGGATCTCGATGACCTCGTTCACGTTGAAGCTCAGCTCGTCGACATCTTGGCCCACATACTGGTACAGTGCCCGGCACCGTGGGCCATGCGTCCGAGGCTGGGGCTTGGGTCGGCCCACGCCCGGCACAGGTCGCTGCCCCACACTGCGCTTTCTCTGCATGCTGTGGGCACAGGGAGTGCTGTTACAGCTGACACACCCCTGCCCCCAATCCACCTCCTGGGGCTTCCCTCTTTCCTCACTTACCCTGCCACACCCTGGTCAGGCACGTTAAGGAATTCTGTGTTGTGCTCTGAGGGGGGCCGTGCCCGGGGGCGTCTGCTGGCCCTCAGGGCTGAAGATGGAGGGCCCCGGAGAGGGTGCTGAGAGCCCCCTCCAGATGTGATCTCCAGGGGCAGAGGCCCACTTCTGGCAGAAGGAGGCACCCCATTGTGGCCCCAGCCTGTGGCAGGAGCAAAAGTGGGGGCATTTATCAGGGTGAAGGTAGGATTTGGGGAGGAGGACTTAGCTCCAAGATCCCAGACTGAGGGAGGAGGTGACCCGTCACATGCTCAACACAGCATGGTAAGGACTGGTCCAGAGGGAGGCTCTGCAGAGGTAAGATTTCCCTCATCCTCTTCTGTAGGAGGGCTTTTGTGGGTAGGTCTTGGAGGATGAATAGGAGCTCAAGCTAAGTGAAAATGTGGGAGCCAAGAGGAGCGAACAGCCCAAACAAAGACTTGGAGATAAGAACAAATTTGTTAAATTGGCAAAATAAGATGTAGCTTGAGTGACAGGAGTATAAGATGGGAAGAGAGAAAGCTTGGTGATTAGCTGGGTTTGGCTTCTCCGGGGCTCTGTATATCCGACTAAGCTTAGTCTATATTCTGTGGAAGAGGGGGTAGCTGTGAAGAGTTCTGGGCAGAGAATAGAGTGGTCCGGTCAATCTGTTGAGAGCAGGAGGCATGGCTTGGGTCTTGGAGCATCCAAGAGGCGAGGGAAGACACGTCTGCTCACCTCTGGGAGGCCCAGGGGCTGCCCGGGTAGGGGCCTGGGCTGACCTTCGAGGTTTTCCCTGGGCCATTCCCTTCCGTGTAGGCCCTGAAAGGAGAAAGGATACGGGAATTTGAGTGATGACCAGACCACCGCAGGCTCTTGGCCCCGCCCACAAGTCCGGTCCACTCTGTGCCTCCGCCCCAGACCCCGCCCCCAGTTCACTGGCGGTCCCCAGGTTACTGAGAAGTGCCTCTGCCGAGTAAGTGGCTCAGACCCCCAGGGCCCACTTCTCATTGGCCCGGCTCTCTAGGCCCGCTCGCTTCTGGGTGGGGGTTATTACCATGGCCACGCCCCCTCAACATTTCTCTCCCATTCATTGGTTATCTTGCTGACCCTGCCCTCTCCGTGGCCACGTCCTTCCCATTACGTCCCTCTCGACCCACCCCTCCACGGCCCTCACCCGCAAGGGGTCAACCTCAGTGGCTCCGCCTCCATAGCTTTGATTAGTCCCCCTCGCTGGCCCCGCCTCCACAGGACTCCCCTTTGGCTCCACCCCCAGCCCTGCGCAGACTCACTGGAGCTTTTGGGCAGCCCGTCGCCCACGCTGACTATGAGGGACCGGCTGCTAGCCTTGAGCATCGCCACATCGCCGGAGCCACGGGAGAAAGTGACGGTGCGGGTGCCACCTCCGCCCCAGCCCTCCTTCTTCACTCGGAACTGTAGTCTGTGGGGAGAGAAGGAAGCTGCGGGGACGCCCGCTCCCCAAGCGGACCAGGGCCACGGGGCGGGAGACGGAGCGCTGTGCCCAGGCCAGCCCGAGGACGGTGGCGGGAGGCGTACGTGTCGCTGAAGGTGAGGGGCAGGGCCCTCCGCGCCACCTCCTCGAAGCGCTTGCTCAAGAGGCTGACGAACTCGGTCTTGAAGACGCTCTCCAGGAAGCTGTCGGCGGCGTCTTCTTGGAGGATGAAGAAGTCGTCCTGCCTTGTGCTGGGGGAGGGGTGGGAGGGAAGGCAGGTGAGGGTGGCGGGACTGTCCTGTGAGATGCGACGGGGAGGGTTGAGTGAAGCGAAGTGAAGGCTGATGCAGGTGGGGGAAAAGGCGAGAGGTGGCAAGGAGCTGGGGAGGGTGGTCATAGAAAAAGCATCAGGTGAGAAGACAGGTGCTCTTGGCGCATGAAGAGGATGAGTATCGGGCGGGGAAGGTGGCTGGTTAGGGCCAAGAGAGGGTTACAGGTATAGCGTTGGGTTAGATGGTCTGAGGGCAGCTGAAGAGGACAAGGGGGCCGATGAGGGCGACTGGGGCAGGGGAGGGCCTGGCCTCACCTAAGGGAAACTCCCCGGAGGGCCTGGATCTCCAGCTTCTTCTTCAAGACTTCACACACCTGGCCCTTCTCCGGTCCCTTCTTCACCTTCTCCCGTCCGATTATATACACACACTTGGGTGTCAGGATCAAGTCCCTTTTGATGGGCTGTGAGGATGCAGGAGCAGAGCTGGTGGCTGGAGCCCTGGGCATGGGCCACCTGGCTCCAGGGAATCAGCCTCAGGCAGGTGAAGGACAGGGCAGCTGAGTGTTTCCCTCCATGTGAGGATATAGGAGGAGTTATATGATCGAAGAGATAGGCGGTTAAGTGAGGGTGTGTTGGCTGGAGAGGGTTTCCAGGCCAGAGGAGAGTGTACCTGGGCAAGGTGTATCTGGGCCAGATGAAGATACATCTAATTGACATACCTATCTAGACTGGCTAGGTATACCTAAAGGACGGGTATGTCCAGGGCAAGTGGGAGTGGCCCTATGGTCAGGGCTTCTGGGTGAGGGAAGTATGTAATTGCAGACAGCTGTGTCTGGCCAGGTGCGGATGTACGTGATGGACAGGTGTGTCTGGGCTCCACGAGGGCATATCTAATGGCCAGACGTATCTACGCTAGTTGCGTGTATACATGTGGACAGGTGTGTGGCCCAGTTGAGCGTGAATCTGGTGGGGCCGGTGTATCTAGGCTAGGTGACTATATATCAGTGAACAGGTGTGTCTGGGCTAGGTGAAGGTGCGCCTCTGGCGGGGGTGCCAGGCTGGGGCCAGGGTCCCAGGCGTGCCCACCTGCTAGTGCCTCACCTTGAAGCGGCGGTCGTACTTGGTGACCGAGTCAGCGAAGTCCACGCGTTCCCTCTTGCCCAGGAACTGACGCAGCTCTGGCCGCTCCTCTAGCCCCAGGTAGTCCCCCACGAAGTTCCGATTGATGCTGTTCCGTCTCCGCTCCTTCTTGTTCAGCAGGATGTTGGAAGCTGTGGGGACACCGGGCCGGGGGCAGAAGTGGTGGCCTGGCTCCTCCAAGTCCATCTGCCCTCACCCCGAGCCTCCCATCTACAGCCTCTCACCTTCCTCCCGCATCTCCTCGTACTTCCGAACTGCCACATGGCGTCTCCAGGCCTTCTGAATGGTGCGGGCAAAGCCATCGAACTTGCGCTCTCGCATCTCCTCCAAAAGGAAGAGCTGGGCGAGAGGGAGGGGTGGTGGGTCTTTCTTCGTCCTACACCCACCTACTTGCTCTTGCTTACCAGCACCTGAACACATGCTCATACACTATGGTCAAAAAAAATTTTTTTCCCCTCCTAATGACTCAACCCAGGGTTCCCTCCCAATATGGGGCACGAGCCCCTGCATTAAATGAAACTGTGGGTTGGTCTTGCAGGGTTCAAATCTCAGCTCTGCTTCTTCCTAGCTGTGTCATCTTACCAGAAATGGTGTAACATCACCATTTCTCACACTGCTAATTAAGTTATGGCATGTCACCCATGTGAGGTGCACACCAATTTCAGAGATGTTAGAAACATGAACCAATGTGCTCTTAGAAAACCAATCAAATGTTGTAGATATGAAAAGCTGGCATATAGGACTGTGATGTACCTGGAAACCAGCTTGTATAGTGTACAACCTGCACAGCTGTACATGGCAGCCCTGGAAAAGAAGCTTTTGCAGAGAGAAGACTTTTGAATTTTAAGAGTCTCAGTCCAGAGGGGACTTAGGGTATAAACTATATCGGAGCAAGTCAGAGTTGAAATGCCATGAGGATGTCACTTCATTTAAAATAATAACAGTGAACACACCAAGGAGAGGAGCCTACTGGATATGAAAAGTTATAGATCTACAGTAATAAGAAAAATGGGGTGCCAACTGCAGGGTAGAACAACCTAGTGAAACAGGACAGATGACTGGGGAATTGTAATTAAAACAAATTCAGTGGTAAAAGACACACCATTGTCAATCAGGGAAATACTGGAATGGAAAATATAAGTAAAATGAGTATTTAGAAAAATAATTAGCACTTCATCCAGAGGGATTTGTCAAATACATAACTTTCACATCACTGCTAAAAGCCTGGCTGCCTGCTTTGCTTACCAGGGTGGTTGATGTTTCCCAGAACCCCTAGGGTTCCCTGCAAGGACTGAAGTAATTCTGTAGAGACTTCGTTTAAATACACTTTAAAAAATGTATCTCGGAGGTGTACCTGGGTGGCTTGGTTGAGCGTCTGACTTTCGATTTTTGGCTTAGGTAATGATCTCGGGAGTCGTGAGACTGAGCCCCCATAAGGCTCTGTCCTCAGCGGGGAGTCGCTTCTCTCTCTCTCTCTCCCTCTCTTCCTCTCCTCTGTCCCTCCGCTCATGCTCACTCTGTCTTCCTCTCCTTCCCCTTTCCCCTGCTCATTCTATCTCTAAAATAGATAAATCTTTATAAATCTTTGAGAACTTTTAAAGCTGTGGGTGTTTATAAGTGTTCATGAAAGGCGGGGATCTTTTCACCAGGAAGGAATCCTAACCCCACCAAGACTGAGGTTTCACAGCCTGCAGGGAGTCAAGTGGAGTTTCCATATCCCTTTGTTTCTCAGACCGGTACTGTGTGGGTCAGTGGGTCTGTGTGCCAAGTGTGCCCAAGTAAGGCCTCATGTACGGTGTCTGGAGGGCATGTAAGTGCATTCTGCATTTTGCTGCGAGGACGTCAGGTATAAATAAAGAACTTGCCAAAGTAGTAGTGGGCCAGTCAACCGGGAGCTCTCTCTGCCTTAGCTGTTTAGGGCAGATGGATGAGTGTCCTGCAACCTCGCTATCTCTGCTCAGGGAAGGGTATTTGTTTTCAATTCGGGAAAGGAATCTTCCCGTCTACAGAGTTTTAAATGTGCCTCCTTCTGGGGCACCTGGGTGGCTCAGTCAGTTGAATGACTGACTTTGGCTCAGGTCATGAACCTGGGATCGTGGTATCAAGCCCCACACTAGGCCCCAAATCTGAGCTTGTCTTAGTGTACTGGCTTGAATAATGTTTTCCCCGACCTCCAAATTCATGTCCACGGAGAACTTGTGAATGTGACCTTACCTGGAAAGGACCTTTGCAGATGTAACCAAGTTAAAATGAGGTCATACTGCAGTAGGGTGGGCCCTCAATCCAATATGAGTGGTGTCCTTCTAAGAAGAGGGGCATTTGGACCCAGGCAGGGGAGAAGGCCATGTGATGACAGAGGCCAAGACCAGGGTGACCCCCAGACGTTAGGGGGAGTCAAGGACCTTCCCTGGAGACTTTAGAGGGCACATGGCCCTGTTGACACCTTGATTTTGGATTTCTGGCCTTCAGAAACACGAGAAAATTAATTTCTGTTGACATAAGCTATCCAGTCAGTGGTACTTGTTAGAGTAGTCACAGGAAGTGAACACGCCCAGAGAGCTGGGCAGTGAAGGCCAGTACACGCGGACAACATCAAGGATGTTTTGAGTCGGTGTTTACAAGACAGAATCCAAGTCAGAATCATCCCAGGAAAAGTTCATTTGTAGTCGAGAAAGTCCCCAACTCTGTTAGGGTAACTTAATCTGATCAATTTTGATATGGCCCAGTTATAAACAGTCATAAAACTGTTCCCATGTTTGTTTCTTCAGGTTTCATTTTACTAAATGATTCTCATTGGGATCAGTTTTGTCTCAGGCAAATTTTCAGTCTTTCTTTTTTCCTTACAAAATGTTTCCACCACATTTTTCCCTTCGTGAATTTCATCATTTCCAGCTAGTTCACCTTCATTACCTCGAAATGTACAGACTGCATTTTTTGGGTCAGAATTTGATTGTACCTTATACAGTCTTAGCCAGTGCTAGCTTTGTCTATTTGCTTTTTTCAGTGTCAATTTTTAAAAATTTGTAAAAAGATTTCTTTGAGAGAGAACAAGATCGACGAGGGGAGAGGAAGAGAGAGTCTTCAGTAGACTCCATGGTGAGCACAGAGCCTGACATCGGGCTCCATCTGACGACCCTGAGATCACAACCCAAGCCAAAACCAAGATTTCCTCTTTTCCCTCTCTTTCTCCTTTCTTCCTTCCCCTCCATCCCTTCCTTCCTCTCCTCTTCCCTTCCCCATCCCTCCTCTCTCCTTCTCTCTCTCCTCTCTTTGTCTTTCTCTTCTTTCTTTCCTCTATGCTCAATGTGGGGTTTGAACACATGACCCTGAGATCAAGAGTCACATGCTCTACTAACTGAGCCAACCAGGAGCCCCAACAATTTTTGGGGTGGCTATGAAATCTCCAGAGTCTCCACTCCTCTGTGTTATGTATTTGGTTTGATGAGAGAACAGTTACTTGTAAGTTACAGTAACATCAAGGGAATCATCTGGACAATCTCCTAGTTGTCTTCAAGTCCCTGAGAGCCTAGTAGGGCAGGTGCTCTGACCATGCAGGTGATGAGGCACCTAGGCAGGCCTGGGCAGGCAGCATCCCTTTTCCCAGTGCTCCAGCTTGGCCCAGGCTGGGGGACATGAGATTTGCATGGGACTGTGGTGAGCTAGCACAGCTCATCCAGGTGGCCAGCTCCTGATTTGCTGTCCAGTCCTCCCATAGAAGCAGGTGACCAGGCAGGTCCCCCAGGGGATTCCTTGTCCTGCATTTTTTTTTAAGATTTTATTTTTAAGTAATCTCTTGGCCCTCTTTTGTTCTCCTTGTCATCGTTGCTTAAAAAACAAAAACAAAAACAAAAACAAAAACAAAAATGCCCCCCCCAGGTTTATTGAGATGTAACTGACATATAACATTGTGTAAATTTCAGCTGCACAGGTGTTGGTTGGATACATAAATATACTGCAGAATGATGACCTCCTAGGCTGGCTAGCACCCATGGCACCCATTTCTTTTTTTGTGGTGAGAACATGTGAGACCTACTCGCAGCAAACTCCCAGTAGAGAACACAGCATAGTTCACTACAGTCACTATGCTTATAGTAGGGTCCCCAGAACAGATCTGTCATTGTGACTGTCTTCTCCCTGCAAGCCGAGGCAGCATCGAGTTGGTGGTGCTCCCAGCCTTTTCCTAAAAGGCTTAGTTAGAGCTGATGCCCCGCTGGAGGGGTTGTTTGTATACAGCTCGGAATGGGGTTTGTCTGCGGTAGATCAGGGCCTGGGGCAGGTCTTGGGATCAGCCAACTACCAACTTGACAAGAGTCTCAGGCCAAGGGACTCAGTGCATTCATGAAGGAAGGAAGGAGGGAAGAGGTAAGAAAAGGAGAGGAGAAGGCACAGAAAGACGTTAGTAAAAAAAAGGAAGAAAGCAGAAAGAGGAGCACAGACAGAAGGAAACAAGGGACGACAAGGGACATTCTGGAGAAGTGAGTTCTTACCCCTCATGGCTCTGTGTTTTCCCACCTGCCTCTTGGCCCCATGACTGTCCAGCAAATTCGGGTTTTTCTGAGCGCTCGCTCCATGCCACACACTGCGTAGCAGACTTCTCGTTTTGTCTGAGCCTCACCCCAATGCTGCAGGGGGTTACCAGTCTCCCCACTTTCCAAATGGAGAAGCAGAAGCCCCAAGGGGGTAAGGGAACATGCCCGAGGCCTGAAGTGGCCCGAAGAGCAGGACCGGCACCCGCACGGTGACACGGGTGTCTGCCTCGCTGTCACACTCACCGACTCGGGGTTCTTGACAAAGACCTTGGTGCTCCCCATCTGGTACTGGTCTGGCTCCATGTTGACCGCCCGGAGCAGATGCTGGACGCCCTGACGTTCATCCCCACGCCACTGGGGCCACGTCTCAGGGGTCAGGATGGCGTACCTGGAGGCAGAGAGCATGGGAGGGTTTGGGGTACACGTCAGGCTGGCAGCTCCTCGGCGGGGTGACGGTGAGAGCTGGGGGCAGGCGGGGGTCCCTCACCTCTGCAGGAACTTGGAGAACTGGCGGCGGTAGGCGAAGCCAGCCCGGCGCACCCTGATGTTCTCCTTCAGGCCCAGGTACTCCACCTGGTGCTTGACCCTAAAGGGGAACCAGTGTGAGTCCTCCGCGGGGTACTCCCTGGTCCCGGGTGTGGGTGGGTGCTGCTGAGCAGGGGTGGAAAGGGCAGATGTGAGACTGGGGGCATCTGGATTCATGCTGGGGCAGTTGGGGGTGACTTCAATACCCAGGATCTGGGGGGTGGGGTCCTAGCATCTGGGGGGGAGGGGTCTCTGTGAGTTCTGTGGTCAGTTCCAGGGTTAATTCTAGGGGTGTGTTCTAGAGTTTGGGGACAGAGGGGGCTGTGCTAGTCCCTGGGTCACCCTACACTTGGTTCTGCTCATCCCTGCCATCCGGAGGGTCTTGGTCAGGGCTAGGTAGAGCCGCAGGACCCCTGAGGACTTTTGTGTTGGTCCTAGGGGTCAGCCTTGCTTAGTCTTGGGTCCCATGACCGTGGGTGGGCTCTGGAGGGAGGGTCAGTCTGGGGGCACAGGCTAGCAGTCACCTGCTCTCCTCCCAGTCACGGGGCTTCTTGGTCTCGTTGGGTTTGATGCAGCGGATGTAGTGGGGGGTACATTTCTTCAGCGTGGTTACCAGATCATTGGCTTGTTTCTGAGGTGGAGGAGAAGGCAGGGGTGGGTGCAGAGATGGGACCCTCGGATCCTCTCTCCTCCCACCCTGGATATGGGCCCAGGAGGCGGAGACACACTGAGTGGGGGTCTGGCTCCCGGGGAGCCATGGTGTCCACTGTCCCTGCTCTGTACATTCTTGTCTGCAGCCCCCACCGCTTAATCTGGCACCTAGTAAGTGCTCAGCAAACGTTTGTTGATGGAGTAACTGAGCACACAGGAAAACATGTTGCACTGAACATTTCTTCCTGTCCTTCCAGGAGCTACGACTTTGGAAGTAGGGAATCAGGTGTGTATGCCTTGGGTTTTGCATTTGAGTCCCTTGGAGGAGACTAGAAAGGACATTGTTCCTGGCTGGGGGATTGGACAGAGGCATGACACGTTGACGTGGCTCTGCTGGTGACCCGGACTGGTGCCTGCTGCTTGAGCCTTGGTCTCCCCAACCCTCGGGTGGGACTAGTGCCGTATATGTGAAGTGTCCCACGTTGGCTGCCAGCACGGGTGGAGTCCCAGTGCGTGGTTATGAAGAGATTTTTAGAATGGGACACCCAGTTGACAGCAGCTCTATTCACAATAGGTAAAAGCAACCTAAGCGCCCATCCATGGAGGAATGGATAGGAAAAATCTGGTCCATTCATACACTGGAAGATTGTTCAGCCTTCAAAAGGAAGAACATCCTGATACCTGCTTCAACGTGGACGAACTCTGAGGACATTTTGCTGAGTGAGGTAAGTCAGCCACGGGAGGGCACATCCTGCAGGACCCCACTCCCAGGGGGTCCCTAGAGGAGTCCCGTGCACACAGAGAGGAGCTGGTGGGAACCAGAGCTGGGGCAGGGGCTGGGGAGTCCGTGCTTCCTGGGGACAGAGTCTCAGTTTGGGGAGATGGAAAGTTCTGGAGACGGAGGGTGGTGGTGGTGTGTTTCATGCCACTCAGCTGTGCACTTAACAATGGTTAAGAAGGTATATTTTTATGTATATTTGAATTAAAGTGGCAAAGAACCAAAAGACCAAAAAATTATTAAGATGATGGTTCACTTTTGGATTTAGAGAGTTAGGGGGGACTTCAAGGAAGCTGGTCCAACCCCCCAGGAACAGGGTGCCAGAGTGAGGGGAGTGGGGGCGGAGGCCCCAGGACGTAGGACAGACCGATGGCAGAGTGAGCAGAGAACAGTCCCCAGCCCTCCCCACGCCCAGCTCCTCCGCTCCTGCCCCAGGCCCACCTTGATCTTGGAGCCAGCCGTGCTGGGGCGGCCCTTCTTGTCTACATCCAGCTTCTCAGGAAAGAGCATCCGGAGGAAGGCCCTGGGCAGGGAGGGGACAGGAGGAGTCAGAGGTGCAGCTGAACCTTGCGTGCCCTCTCCCAGAGGGGCATAGTTCTCCCCGAACGTGTGGGGTGTGAGAGTGAGAACCCGAGAGGTGGTTTTGTCGCTTGGGCTCCTTGACCTATTTGCTCGTTCCGTCTGCCTCTCCGGCCACGCACGACTTGGGTAGCACGTAAAAGAGAGCAAAGTTCAATGCAGTAGGAACATCTCTCAAATGCCGCAGCATCTTAGCATCTTGAGCTACAGGGGCAGGTTCCCCTGCAGGAATGATCCTACATGCGCCGGCTCCCGTGTGGGAGCAAAGAGACGACAGACGAAGGTTCTCACTGCCTGTGGTGGTCATGGGCTCAGTCTAACGTCCATCACCAGGGGACCGCTTCGCCACACTTTGCTTCATCCACAATTCCCTCCCTCATCACATCTTCCCTGACCGCTATAACACAGGACGAGTGCCCTGCTCGACCCATACATACTCGGGAGGATGAAAAAGTTCTGGAACGAGACAGTGGGGATGGTTGTGTGGCATTGGGAAAGCGCTCCATGCCACTGAGCTCTACAATTCAAAGTGGTGAGAAGGGGAACTTTATATCGTGTGTATTTTTTTTTTAAGATTTTATTTATCTGACAGAGAGAAACACAGCCAGAGAGGGAACACAAGCAGGGGGAGCGAGAGAGGGAGAAGCAGGCGTCCTGCCGAGCAGGGAGCCCGATGTGGGACTCGATCCCAGATCTCCGGGATCATGACCTGAGCCGAAGGCAGTCGCTTAACCAACTGAGCCACCCAGGCGCCCGATATGTTGTGTGTATTTTATCACGATGAAAAGAAAGTAAAAAAGAAAAGAAAAGAAAAGAAAAGAGTGAATGATGCCCACCACACACTCTAGCCTTTTATTGACTCAGTTTTTCTATCCAGTGTTTGCCCTGGTGGACATCAGAATCACCAGAACTTGTGAAAACATGGATGGCTGGGCCCCTGCCCAGTTCCTCTCGAGTTTCTCATTCACACATAGGGGCTGGGGCTCACTTATTTCTAATGACTTCCCAGGAACCCTACTTTGAGAACCACGGCTCTGTGCCTTCCAATATGGCGGTCCCTGGTCACATGTGGTTATTGAGGCCTTTGACACTTGGCCTGTCCGAATGACGATGCGCTGGGAGTGTTAAAATGCATTCCAGATTTCAAGGAGTACCACAGTATGGGGCAAGACAATGTAGTTCATTCATTCATAATTAATTCATATTCATTCATTAGTAATTTTTATATGGATTGCATGTTGAAATGATATTTTGGGTATATTGAGTATAAGAAAACAATTTTTAACGTCACCTATTCACCTTTTCACTTTTTTTTAAGTTTATTTATTTAAGTCCTCTATCCCCCAAGGTGGGGCTCAAACTCACAACCCCAAGATGAAGAGCTGCATGTTCTGACTGAGCCAACCAGGCGCCTCTCACCTTTTTACTTTTTTGACTGTGCTTATTAGAAAATTTAAAATTACACACTAGGACACCTGGGTGGCTCAGTCGGTTAAGGGTCTGCCTTCAGCTCACGTCATGATCCCAGGGTCCTGGGTTCGAGTGCCCCATGGGGGTCCTCCCTTCTCAGTGGGGAGCCTGTTTCTCCCTTTTCCTCTGCCTGCCGTGCCCCCTCCTTGTGGTCTCTCTCTATCTCTGGCAAATAAAGAAATAAAATCTTAAAAGAAAATTTAAAATTACACATGTAATAGGAATAGGAATGGACTACAGTTTGGCACAAGGGATCTTTTGGGTGTGATGCAAATGTTCCCAAGCGGGTAGTGGTCATGGTTGCACAGCTCTATACAAAAATTTGGGCATATTCCATGGCACGCAAATTGTACCTGAAGAAGGTTGTTTTCAAGCCCTAATGTATGTAGCTTGGATTCTACGTGGCTGTGGACTCTAAGAGACCGCGTACTCTAGATCGCTGGACCTCAAACTCAAATGTGCACATGGGTCTGGAGGAGGCACGTGGGGTCATCTCGCGACAGGACAGATCCTGATGTCGCAGGTCTGGGGTGGAGCCCGAGAGTCTGCATTTGTGCCCAGTTCAGAGGACGCTCCTGTTGCTGGCTCGGGAGCCATGATTCAGCCTTTTACTGAATGCTGTCCTGTGCCTATCATGCGATGCCATATTCTGTTTGCCTTTTTTTTCCTAGTTCCATGCCTGCCTCCCGCCCTGGCTGTCCACTCAGGGAGAGCCGTCGTGTTCTCTGGCCTATTCAGTCTGCATCCCCACCTGTTCCGATAAATGGTGCCCGGCCCACGGCAGAGCTTGAATTATACCTGGAGGTTAAAAAAGCAAAAAGTGGAGCCCGGTATGCAGCTGTGGTCAGGGAGATGGGTCCACATGTGCTAATACAGGAAAAATGCAGGGTGCCATGTGTTTTCACGGTGGACTGGGGGACACTGTCTACACCCCGCATCAGCTGGGCTTTTACTGGGGATGCCTGGATGGGCCATAAGGAAATGCCCCTAGGGCTCTCTTTACTTCTTCCTGTGGACCTTGGGCTGCTGTTTAATCAGAACCAGTCACTAGAAACACTGTCCCTGTGGGCAACCACCCCCACAAAGCATGATGGGAGCTCCTGGGAAGATGGAGAGCTTGCCGGCCTCCCACCATCCCCAAGCGGCTTTGTGCCCGGAGGCCACTCACTGCTCGCTGGTCTGCATCAGCTCTATGAGGTCAGAGAAGAGAACGTCCCGGTTCCTCTCACAGAAACCGTTAACATCGTAGGAGACCTGGAGGGAGACAGTATTGGGGGGGATAAGAGGGGCTGAAGCCTGGGGGGCTGCTTATAGCCCGCATGATCAGGCGTCCCGTGGGGCCTGCCCTGGGATGACAGGATAGGGGCGATACCTATGGTTCATAATAAGGGGCAGGGGGCTGCAGCATGGGTTTGGGGTCCCTGGAGGTCTCATGTTCAAGTGCAGGTTGGAAGGCTGGGGCTGCAGCCTGGGTCAGAGTGGGGGAGGAGGTGCTACAGCATGGACAGAGGGTCCTTGAGGGTATGCTGTTTAATTTGATATCAGAAGGTCAGATTGAGTATCTGCGTCGCGGTCAGTCCGGGGGCTGGGGTTGGTGTGACGAGGGTTCCAGCACTGGCTGGGATCCACGGGGTCGCTTATGGCCGGCTTGTGGGCTGGGTCTGCTGTCCAAGGTAGGGAGCTCTCCATAGTTCTGGTAGCTGCTATTCCCTGGCTGAAGGAACACAGGGGCTCTAGCCCAGCTTGGGGATCGGGGCGTGGCAGGGTGGCCAGGAGACCCCCGAGGCTGTCTGCTGCCCACTTGAGGTCAGTGGGAGAGTGTATAGTCCTGCCGGTTGGGGAGGCAGACTGTGGCCAGGGTCAGAGGTTGGTGCATTTCTATAGTTTTGGGTAGGGGTCTGTAGGGGGCTCCAGCCTCCTTTTGGAGGGTGGTGGCTTACAGCTCGGGCCTGGGGTTTTGTGTTTGGGTCAGAAGGCTGTATCCTGGGGCAGGGGGTCAGTGGGGTTTGCAGCTCAGATCAGGGTGTGGGAGTCTGCTGCCCAGTGTGGGGTCAATGGGAGAGAGTTTCTGTCCTGTTAGTAAAGAGAGCTGTGGTCTTGGTTGGGGGCCAGTGGGGGTTTCTGCAGCCCCAGCTGAAGGAACATGTGGGGGGCCAGGCCAGTTCCTGGAGGTCAGTGGGACGGCTGGAGAAAGGAGTCATGGAGTCCCGCAGCTCTGGCTGGGGCCCCTGAGGGCTCCCTTCACCGCGAGGTTGGGAGGCCAGCGGGGGGCGGGGCACAGCGCGCACCTTGCCCGCGTAGTGGTGGATGACGAAGCCCGAGCTCCAGCTGTTGAAGTGCTCGTGGGTGCCCACGGCCGCCTGCAGCTTCTGCAGCAGGGTCTGGTCCGCACCGCCGCCGGTGGCGTGCATGGTGGCGCACACGTCGTCCAGGACGCTCATGATGCCCGGGGGGCTCTGCGGGGCGGGCGGAGGCTCAGCCTGGCCAGGCCCCGCCCCCATCCCCGAACTGGGAGGCAGTGGAGGAGGCGGGGGACGCAGGCGGGGAGGTCCGAATACAAGAGCAAAAGTGGGGGTGGTGATGGTGTGGGAGACTGCGGTGGGCGCTAGCTGGAGGAGCCTTGATAAAGGATCCATGCCCCTTTGCCGTCCCCAGACTGGGATGGCCTGGTGGGGAACCTGTTAGCGTTGACCCCTCTGTCCCTGAGCAGGCTGACCTGGGGACGATGAGCGGACAGTACAAGCGGTGGGCAGAGTGAGTGGATGAAGTGGCTGATGGGGTGCTCCCAGTGGGGAGTGGGATTGAGGAGGGGCCCTAAGCCACCCTCTCCTCTTCCCGGCCCAGCTCCAGACCCAGCAAGAGGCTTGGAGCTGGTCGGGTCCTCACCAGCTTGTTTTCAATGAGGTCGCAGACGACTTTGTTGTTGAAGTACTGGATAGGGGTCCAACGGATGCCCTCCTGGACATACTCCTCCTGGGGGCAGCAAAGCGGGTGGGGCGGGGGTGGGTGTCTGAGCAAGGATGAGCAGGTTTCTAGAATGCATGCTTCACAAAGGTGGGTGGAGGTGTGGGGGTGTCTCCCCAGGTCTCCCCATCTCATCACCCTCGTCACCAGTGGGGCAGACTGGAACTGCCACCGCAGACTGCCCTTGGCCACAGATAGATAGGAACCGGTGGATAAGCTCACCAGCTGGGGCTCCGCAGAATTTGGTCCCACCTGCCTGCAGCATAACCTGCTCATCGATACACCCTATTCTGGCTTTTTTTTAAAGATTAATTTATTGGGACACCTGGGTGGCTCAGTCGGTTACACATCTGCCTTCAGCTCAGGTCACAGTCCCAGGATCCTGGGATCGAGCTCTGCATCGGGCTCCTTGAGCCTGCTTCTCCCTCTGCCTGCTGCTCCCCGGCTTGTGCTCTCTCTCTGACAAATAAATAAATAATTTTTAAAAAGATTTAATTATTTATTTGAGAGAGTTAGAAAGAGCAAGGGCCGCAAGCGAGTAGGGGGAGGGGCAGAGGGAGAGGGAGTGAGAATCCCAAGCAGACTCCCAACTGAACATGGAGCCAGTTCATGGAACCAAGTGGAACTTGATCCTAGGATCCTGAGATTCTGACCTGAGCTGAGATCAAGAGTTGGATGCTTAACTGACTGAGCCACCCAGGCTCATCCCACCCCAACTATTTTTTTTTTTAATACGTCTCTCACTCCCTCACTCCTCTCCTAATATTTGCCCTGAATCCTTGCCTCAGGCTCTGCGTCTACGGGATGGGTTGGGTGAAAACAGCAGGAATTTTTATTCCTCTCTTGCATGGCAGTCTCCCCAGCACTGAAAACAGTGCCTGGCACACAGCAGGTGCTCAATAAATAATCCCTGGGGGAATGACCAAGGAGGCTGTGTCCCAGTCCTTGCCAAAGCTTTAGAGGCAGGAAACTGCTTCCACAGGAAATTTCATGGTGCGGCCTGGACAGGTCAGCAGAGAGAGGTGAGAATCGGAGGTTGGGGGCGGGGTTCCCCTGGTTGCTCAGCATCTTTCCTGGTCCTGCCCCCACCCCCCCGTGTTCCCCGGGCTCCTTGCTGGCCCTGCCCACCTGCTCAGCTTTCAGCGTGAGTTCGATAAAGATTTGCTGCAGCTTCTCGTTGACGAAGTTGATGCAGAACTGCTCAAAGCCGTTTTTCTGCCAAGGGAGGCCAAGGGTGTCGCCATCGGTGGGTTGATGCTGAAGGCTCCTAGGCCACCGGGCCACCCCAGAAGGCTCAGGGAGGCACGGGGTGCGGGCTGGGGAGCAGAGGCCATACCTGGAAGATCTCGAAGCCGTAGATGTCAAGCACACCAATACTGTAGTCCTCCTGCGGCTTCTGCATAGCACGGTTGATGGCCTGCAATGTGGGCAGGGATGGTGGGTGAGCGCCAGTGTGTCCCTCTCTGCATGTGCTCTTAACCACGGTCACAGGCTGTGTCCTCTGATGCCAGCCCCCCTCCTGCCTTCTCCAGCTCTCTGTGCTCTGCCGGAGTCACCCGCATGAGAAATCCGGGTGTTGGAACATTCAGGTTCCTACCTTGGGAGCTCGCTTGGCCTCTTAACCATTCTGCACCTCTATGTTCCTATCTTTAAAATGGGGGTAATAATGGTGCCTACTCTGTAGGGCTTTTATAAAGGCATTAAATTGACACATGTAAAAACACTTAGAACAGTAGCTGGCAGAGGCTGTGTTCTGTGTTGTTAGCCCCTATGGTATTGTCATCACGCTTGGTCTGGACACGTCCCATGTCATCCACTCTTGTCCAGTGCATTCCTTTGTCCTCCTGACAGCTCCCTGGTGGCTCTCAAAGGCACCCACCTCTCTGCATCCCCACAGCCCCTACCCTAGTCCAGGTCTGGACGGTTCCAGCAGCCCCTTCCCTCCTGAGCTCCCTACCATGGCCAGATGGAGTCTCCTCTTGAATCTTCTACCTGGTCCCCTCCCACCCCTGCTTGATGACTCACATTGCTGGGAATTGGTGAGGGGACAGTCACACCTGCCTTCCTCACTGGCTGGTCCGAGCCCAGGGCGCTCTGGGGCGGGGCCTCTTCCACTCCCTGGCCCTGGCCCCTCTCACCTCCACGAGAAAGTCGAAGAGACGGGCGTAGAGCCCCTTGGCCAGGGCATCACGGGTATAGGCTGCCTGCTCCACGTTGAGGGTCACATTGATGGACTCACTGCGCCCACCCCAGCGGCTGTCCATCTTGCGGCTGGTGAGCTTCTCCTGCAGCCGCCCGCTGTCGATGCCCAGCAGGTAGGCGGGAAAAGCCAGCACTGCCAGGGGCGGGGGGGAAGAGGGCGGCCAGTCAGGCACCAGGGCCTCTTGTGGTGCTTCCATTTCTGCCCATTGTGCCCGGCGACACAGCTCTTGTCCTCATGGGTTCTTACCCTCCTGGAACCCAGCTAGGAGGAAGCAGTTCGGACACACCCGTCCACCCTGCCCTCCCCAGCACCCACACTCACGGTCCACACTCTCCACCCGGGCATAATTCCCATCTTCACAGAAGCTGATGTTTCCCAAGTGCAAGATTCCCGCCACCAGCTGCAGGACCAGCTGCTGGACATTGGGCGGGATCCCGATGACCTGCATGGCATTCTGCAGGCACAATAGGGGCAGAACCTGTACCATAGACCTCCACTTCCGCCCCGCCCTCCTGGGTTAGGCTTCAGGGACCACAGCACGGATGCAGGGAGTCAGCACTCCTAGAGCCCTGTCGTGCCTATTTCACCCACTTGCTGTGTGACCTCAGGCAAGTCCCTGCCCCTCTCTGGGCCTCGGCTTTCTAGAGTGTTGGTCACTGCTCACCAAAGTCTCACTGAAGTCGCTCCGGTCATCGGTGCCATCTACCTTGTAGGTGTCCGATTGGAGGTAGTAATAGTAGTCGGGGGTCATAAGCCCCAGGTTTTGCCGCTGCTCCTGGGAGGCTCCTTCCAGCAGCTGGAGGGAAAACAGTGGTCATGCATCTGGCTTGGGACTGGCATAGCCCTTGTGATCCTCCAGTCCTCACTGTCCTAGGCTCCCGGACCCTGGCCCTCCCGCTGTCTCTCCTTGAGCTCTCCCTCTGTCCCAGCCTCATGGCCCCTTTCTTGCACCTGGTAGTAGATGTGGAAGTTTCTCTCGTTCTCATTCTGCATGACCACACGGGATTTCTCTAGCAGGAAGTTGGAGATCTTGCCCCCATCCGGCTCCCCACCACGGCTGAACTGGATCTCAAAGTACTTGCCCTGAAGCCAAGAGAGCCGGGTGAGGTGCCTGGGGTCCCCAGGGGTGCAGCGGAGGAGGAATTGAGCATGGGCCCTAGGAGCCCAGCCTCCTTGCCCCTCTTGCCCACGTGACCTCAACTCCTCTCTGCTGACCACTTTCCTGGTCCTTCGGCCACAACACAGAAACTTGGGTGTCTCTGAAGGTTGCTGCGGGTTTCAGTGATCCTGGCTGTCTCTTACAGGTTGTCCCTGAGCTCAGAGCAAGGGCCCCACAAGCCCCTTCTTTGGTCTCAGACAATATCTGGGTTCTACTCTGGCTAGAGGTTGGAGGGCGTCATGCAGTGACGATACACATTACATCATCCCACTACACAGAGATCTGTAATATAAGACATACATCTAGTCTATTGTACGATAAAATAGTATAAAACACAAGTATGTTTTGGAGGTTCATCAACGTTTTTGTGTGTATCAGTAGCTTGAAAACATATACTGTATGATTCCATTTGTATAAAGTTCTAGAACAGCTGAAACTAATCCTTGGTGGAAAAAAAAGTCTCAAAGAACTGGTTGCTTCTGGGGTGAGGTGGGAATAGAGATCGACTTAAAAGGGAGGGAACTTGCTGGAGAGAGGGTGATGTTCTGTGTATTGATAGGGCTTTGGTAACACAGATGCATTCTCCCAAACTCAGTGAATGGTCCACTTGAGATTTACGTGTTTTGCTATATGCAAATTTTACTTGAAAAGAGATGCACTGAAAATTTATATTGGACTGTACTTAATGATCTGCATCCTGACGTGATGGCAAGGCAGAAAGTACGGTGTCTGCAGTTTATTCTCTAATGCTTCAAAAAAATAAAAAAGATGGGGCGCCTGGGTGGCTCAGTTGGTTAAGCGACTGCCTTTGGCTCAGGTCATGATTCCGGAGACCGGGGATCGAGTTCCACATCGGGCTTCCTGCTCAGCGGGAAGCCTGCTTCTCCTTCTCTCACTCCCCCTGCTTGTGTTCCCTCTCTGGCTGTGTTTCTCTCTGTCAAATAAATAAATAAAATCTTAGAAAAATAATTTCATGTGTAGGTATTATACTGGAATTACTGAGATCTGTGAGATGGTTTTTAATATCATCCCCATTTTATGGATGAGAAAACAGAAGCCTCAGTTTAAGCTGCTGAAACATTGTTTGTTTGTTTGTTTGCTTGTTTTTGGTCCAAGCCACAAATCAAAATGGTAACGGAATCAGACCCTAAATCCAGATCTGGTGACCTACTCTGTCTTCCAATAGGCTCAGCACTAACACCTGACACAAAGAAGGAGCCCGAGAACAATCTGTTGGAAAGAAGGAATGAATGAGACAATGAATTGGGAACTGAACTGTGACTAGGAACAGAGATAGCATGGTTGCAGCCAGAGAAATATTTAAGAATGTTACACAGACAAGTCAAGTCTTCTACAGGTCAGCTGATGGGGGAGTCTTTTTCAGAGGGACCATAAGCAGGAAGTGCGTCTCCCATGAGCAGGAAGTGAGTCTCCCATGGAGGAGCAGGGCATTCCTTTGTTATTGGGAACACGGGTGTGTGTGTGTCTGTGTGTGTGTGCGTGTGCGTGTTTGTGTGCACCAGTATGGAGGGAGCAGTTGCACCAAAGCAGGGCTGCAGACTCACAAAGCGGCTGGAATTATTGTTGCGCACGGTCTTGGCATTGCCGAAGGCCTCCAGCAGTGGGTTTGATTGCAGGATGATATCCTTCACGTGCTGGGGGCAGAGGCAGATGGAGGTGGGAAGAGGTCAGGATGAGGTAGGTGGTTGTGAGGGTTAATTACTGTGCTGCTGAGGAGACCCAACCTGTTCTTCTGTTCTCCCCTCACCTGGACCTTCTCGCCCCCACCAGACACCTTGGAGATGTAGCCCATGATGTATTTGGCTGCCACGGTCTTCCCAGCTCCACTCTCTCCACTGTGGGTGGGTGGAGGAAAGAATGGTCAGCAGCCAGCAGGGAGGGAGGGTTGGGGGTGGTAAGCGCTCTTTCTAGTGCCTGATCATTCATTCATTTATTCCCTTATCCACTGCCATACCAGGTTCTGGGGAAACAATAGTGAACAAGACGGACAAAAATCCCTGCCGTCTCAGAGCAGACATTGGGAATGGACAGACGGACAATAATAGAATGAATGAATAAATAAATCATGGGTCAGGGGGTGACAAGGAAAGTAAAGCAGGGCCAGGGGCGAGAGGTACACTAGGGTTCTGTTTGGATCAGGAGTTCTGAGCAATGCTCCCTAGGGTGGTGGGGCTGTTGTGGGGCTTGGGCAGGAGGGTATGGGCACCCCCGCCCTGTACCTGATGATGACACACTGGTTCTCACAGTCAATGAGCATGTTACGGTACATGTTGTCCGTGAGGGCATAGATGTGCGGGGGATTCTCATACTGAGCCTGGTGGGGAAGGTCAGGTCTTAGCCCAGGCCTAGAGGCTGGGGCTCCCGGGCCCATGCCTCCCACCCGGCCCTGGTCTTACCGCACCCTGGTAGAGGTCGATCTCGCGGTCGGTAAAGTAAGGCATCTGCTTGAAGGGATTTACAGAGATGAGCACGGAGCCGATATAGGTCTGGGGTGCCGTTAAGGGCTGTGCGGTTCTGGCTGGCTTTGTTCCTCATGGGCCCTTGTCCCCTAAATCCTAATCCCCGGGGCCTCCAGAGCCCCATTGCTCAGAGCAAGAGATGGAGATACTCAAATTGCTTTGGGTCTATTTGGGAAAATGCTGGGCTGGGTTCAGAAAGGAGAGTTTATCTGTACTGTGCTGAGCTACCCAGGGCAGAGGGAGCAGGGAGGACCCCGGCCACCTCTGAGCAGAGCCCTGCTGTCACTCCTGTCCCCTCCTCCCAGCTGGTGCTCTCACTGCCCATCCCTCCCTCTGCTCATTTGCTCAGGCCTCTGTCCATCCCTTCCATGCTGCAGTCCCCCGGCTGCCCTTCCCTGCGCTCATCCACATTCCATCCCTCCCTCCACTGGCCGGCCACCCTCCCGCCCATGGCCCAGGGTACAAAGATGTAGTCGTCCATGAAGCGCTTGCGGAGGTTGCCCACGATGGCGTCCTCGGTGATCTGGGGCAGCAGCACCATGTCGTCCACGCCGCTCTGCTTCACGTTGTGGCTCTGCCAGTGGAAGCGCTCCTTGCTGCCCTGGGGTGGGGGTGGCCACATGGGAGTGAGCCCCTTTGGGGGGAGGGGGCATGGGGGGTGCTGACGCCTCGGCATCTCCAGCCCGGTTCACCTCCATTACCTCCTTCTCATTCTGCCTCCCCTCAGGCACCTGCCAGCCTCCTTGCCCAATGCGGAGACACCAGGAGAGGTGGGTGCGGTGGGGTCCGGGCTCCCTGCCCCAGAGGAGGGGACTCTGTCCTCCCATCCCTCCACCAAGTGTCCCACTGTCATGGAGGAGACTGCAATGCCAGGCCCAGGGCGGGCAGAGTGTGCTTGGGGCTCCGGCGGCTGTGAGAGGGGAGAAGGGCGTCGGGGGAGGCGGGGGGGGGTGTTGACTCATGTTCCTTCTCACTTCTCCTTCAGACTCCGTGCCCCTCACTTCTCCAGCCCCCTCACCCGCCCAGGCCCCGCTGAGTCTCTGACTTCTCCGTGGCATTTGACCCGCCACCCACCCTTCCACCTCGAGGCGACCTCCTTCCTCCTCCTCTCCTCTCCCTCATGGTCACGCATCCTAGCCTGTCCCGGGTGTGACCTGCCCTCTGTGCCTGGCCGGTGGCCGTGATCCTCTTCCTCTCCTCTGCCCCCACAACTTTCCCTTCTCATTTCCTCCCTCAGTTGTTGCTTTTTTTAACCAGGTGAGACTTTCCTCAGGCCCCTGGGAGAAAACTCAGACACAGGTTCCCCCCCCCTCAAAAGACCCCTCCTCCAGGAATCCTCCCTGGAGTGTTTTCTCATTTCAGCCTGACTGAGCTCTTCCAGTGTCTCGGACACTTAGACAGACTGGCTGTCTCAGGGGCGCTCTGGTTGGTCTCTACGTGCCACGGAGGAGGCTGTGGCCTGGAGCTCCCTGGCAGGCGCGCTGTCGCCTGCGTAAGATGTGCCCCCTCCAGGAAGCCCTCATTCTCAGACCAGGAGCTCTTGGAGGACAGGGACTCTGACTGAGTCCTTTCTCAGCTCTAGAAGGCATGACCTGACGGATGAACGAGGAACAGGGGCAAAGGAAGAAACCCAGCTCCGGAGGAATGCCCCAAGAGCAAAGGATGCTGGGAATCAGAGGCAAGTCCTCAAAGCTGACCAGCATTTGCCACCCAGATTCCAGGGAAGGGAGAGAGTGTGCTGGGAAGAGAGGGTGCAGGCGGCATGGGGCGGGAGGGGCGGCGGCATAGGACAGAGAGGGAGGAAAGACCAGTCTGTCTTGGGGGCCCTGGGGAAGCGGTCCTTATACGTGCTCAGGGGAGTCTAGGGACAGAACCCGAGGCTCGAGAAGGGCTTGACACTCGACTACGGACCCAGCTCAGTCGTCCTCAAGGGTGTGGGATTCAAGTCTGGATCTGACAGCAAACGCCAGGCTCTTGTGTCTATACCCGCAAGGGGCTGCGGCCCATGGGTGTTGGAACTCAAAAGTCAAGAAGGGCTTTGGTCAAGAGCTGGGAGAAGAGATACGCCAGGCAGTGCAGTGGTGCAGAAGCAGGAGCTGAGAGCAGACCAGGGAGCGTATGTAGGGGGTTAGGGCTCAGACCCCCTCGAAGTGCTTCCAGCCTGAGCCGTCACAGTGAGTTTTTCATGCTGCGAATCTAGTCTCCTCACTCCGGGGCTGAGAACCCATCTGTGGCTTCCCATCACACTCCCATCCATCCATTCCACCAAAGAGTCTTACTGCGTGCTGGTAACTTCGGCCCCCAGTCCCTAACCTGGGCGCCCACAAGCTTTGCCGATGCTCAGGCCTCAGCTCACAATGCCCTGCCTACAGGGTCCCTGACCGTCTGCCTTTCACACTTGGCTCAGGTGACACTTCCTGTAAGAAGCTCTCCCCAGCCCTGGGCTGGGTGGAGGTTCCCTCCGGACCTCCACACCCCTGGGGCCTCTCACCGCTGCCCCGCCCACATGCTGGACCCGCTGCAGTCTGGTGCACAAGCTCCCGAGGGGGCGGGAAGACCCAGCAGCACATGGCCCCGGGGCTCATGGGAATGAGGAGTAGCAGAGTGGGATTGCCCGTGAATGAATGGAGGGGAGGTCAACGAGGGCCAGGTCCCGAAGGGCCTTGAATGCCGAGCAAAGGAACTGAGGCTTGATTGTCAGCAGCTTGGAGAATTTTCAGCAGCGCTCCTGAGGACACTCAAAGAACTGGGGGAGCATTTCGGTTGTCCTGGGGATGGGGACTGGCTGGCATGTTAAGCAGGTATCCACAAATGATCACCCTGACCACAGCCCCCACTCCACCCTACCAGCAGCTCATGTAAGTGATAGAACTGTTTCTAATCACTGGAACCTAGGATCAAATTCTATTTTCTGTCTACCCAGAAAAACTCGGTATGTTTTGCATAGCTGACACCCACTCTATCTTCCAGACCAGCCTGTATCAAGAGAGACGTTAATGGTACTAAGATTTCACCAAGACTTGTTCGGCATTTTGGAAGCTCACGGTGCTCATGGTGTTAGCGCGGTTGATGCATCCCTCACTTGGCATCAGCTCACTGAGATGTTTCCGTGTCCCGGCGTGAGCACCTGGGGCTCTGGTGGGTGTTCACGGGCCACTGGCCTGAGCATTTTCATCTTTATGTGCCTATTTTCTTGCAAGTGACTTTCTCCTCCACATGACAGGAGATCACATCAGTTTTGAAATGATGGAAGTTGGTGTGTTTCACTGTCTGTGAATTTCAGTTCGGGGTTTCAAGGAGGCCTGCCCAGCGGTCTGTTATAAGAAGGGAATGCTGGGTGGGATGCACCCAGTGGGGTGCACTGGGAAGGGTGACGGGGAGGACAAAGCTGTGGGAAAGCACTGTGCAGGGGTTGGAGAAGATGTCCAATACAGAGGGTGAGCAGGGCATCAGCTGTAAGATTGGATGCAGCCAGGTACCACGAGACCCGGAGATGACAGGCGTCAGTGGGAGAAGCAGGGAGCCATCGGCTGGATCCCTGAGCTACTGAACACTGTCCAGCTCTCTGCGGGCTCAGAGGGGCCCCTGGGGAGAGCACTGGTGACCTCATTCAGAAGTCAGATTGGGAGAGCAGGAGGCATAGACAGGGAGTGAGGATGGCTTTCAGACGGTCTGGCTGAGAAGGGGAAGAGGGAGAGATGCTGTGGGGAGAGGAGGGGTCAGGGAGCAGGTTTCCTGTTTTCAAGATGGGGAGACTAGAGTGTGTCAGTGAGAAGAGAGGATGAAATCTGGAAGCAGAGTGGTATCCTTCATGGACTGGTGTCATTCAGGAGCTGTAGGCGGGGGTCTGCTCTTTCTCTGGGCCAACAGTCGATGGGTAAGTGGGTGGGTGGGGCGGATGGGGGGGGGCCAGGAAGTGGATCCTCTCCCTGAAGACCTCTGAGACGTGAGGCTTCGGCTGTTAACTATGGTAACAACAACCGTCATAACAATAGTTAAGAGCCCACTGGCACTGACTGTGTGCCACGCTGCGGTCTAGGCTTCTTCCCCCTGTGATCTCATTTCTCATGCTGAGATCAGTACTGTGACTAGGTCCACTTTGTGGAAGAGAACACTGCAGCACAGAGAGGTTCATTGTCCTCTCTGAGGTCACAGAGCAGGAAGGGAGGACCTGGGAGAGGATGGTGGAGACTGTTGCTTTTAGCCCAGTCCAGGTCTAGGCTGAGGTTGGTGCTTCAGATTAGATGAAGGTGGGGCAGAGACAAGATTGGCCCTGTCCAGAGTTTCCCCCGTGGGTCAGTCTGATCCCCACAAGCTGGGCCAAGGCTCAAGGCCACTTCCTTTCTCTGAGATCAGAGGCCCTGGTGCTGGCTGTGTTTGGCCGGCTCTCTTGGCCCCAAGGACTCGGTTCCTCTTCCTGTCCCCTTCTTCTTCCCCTGGCCAGCTGAGTGGCCTTCTGCCTCTTGCAGCCCCTGCCCTTCTGTCTGCCTGTGTCCTGCCCGTGGGGCACCTGGAACCTCCAATCTACTCCTAGCCCACTGCGAGGAGAAAAACCATGTGCTGTTTGTGGTAGAGGGAAAGGGGGTGTGGCTCAAGGGAGTATAGCGTGTGGAAGGACAGTCCAGAATTTTGGCATGGGGCCAGCTGGATATGAGACCTGGCTCGACACTTAACTGACTGTATGATCCCAAGGGCGCTGCTTCACTTTTCCAAGCCTTGGTCTTCCCATCTGTAAAATGGGTTCCATAATAAACCTCCACCACTCGATCTCCGAGAGGAGTCATGGAGCCAGTGCTGAGGAGGGGTGTACCAGATGCCTGGCAACTGGTGACCCCAAGAGCATTTAGGGCAGGCGATCAGTGTTTGATGGAGGATACAGGAATGGGTGGATGGATGCTTGTTGAGGGAGTAAAGGAATGAATGAGTACATGAGTACCCATCTCCCGGTGGCTCCCAAATCTCCTAGACCAAATTGAAACGGAATTTCTGAGTATGTTCCTTGGGGGTGGGGGTGCAGTGAAGATGTTGTGGTCACAGTTGACCACAAGCCAACTATGACTCAACCTGATGGGGTTCTTGTGAAAGACAGTCAGGGCTGAGGCAGGAGGCGGGAGGTAGTTTCTAACTTTGGCTCTTCAGAGAGACCCCCCCAGTCTGAGGCAGAGGGCAGGGGGAGGAGGGGCTTCCTGTTTCTTCAAGTGGAGATTCCAGATCCAAATGAAGCTGGAGGGATGGGCATCCTGGGTCCTGTGGGAGTCAGCACCCCCAAGCTCCCACGGCCCCTCATCTTGTAGGGCGGAGGAGCGGGAGGTTGAAGGTCAAGGTGGCTGATAAAAGCGTGACCTTAGGAATCACTGAGTTGACGTCCTCTGCCACTTTTGGGTTGTACAGCAGCTCACTGAAGCTCCCTGGAAGGGAAAGTTATTTCCTCATCTGGAAACAGTGAGGGCTATTTCCTCATCAGGAGAATGGGAACACTGAGGGATGTAGGCCTACGGGGCAGCCAGCCGTGCAGCTCCAACGAGGCCAGGCTTGGGAAGCGGAAACGCGAGCTGTCCTCGCCATGCCCGGCAGCGGCTGCCATAAGCTGGCCGGTCCCACAGGCTCAGCGTGCAAGGCCAGGAGGAGGGGCTGATGCGGGAGCTTTTGCAATTCGCCCTAACTGCTCTGGCCTCCCTGCTCCTGGGTGCTGATGAGAGGAGCCCCAGATGGGAGAGAACAATGAAACAGCCACTTCCTTCCTCGTTGGGGTCCTGCGAGCTGTGGTCAAAGCGCAGAGCAGATGTGAAGCTGCCCTCAGAGCTGCTGCTGGGGTAGGTCCCTAGTTCCTGTCCCTCAGCCCCCACCCCAATGTGTCCCTGCAGCATTGGCTCTGTCCTCCCCCAACTCAGTGGGGTTTTGGGGCCGCACTCGGCATCCCTGCAACATGCAAAGAGCATTGTTGCCTCCAAAGGCTCTTGAGGTTCCCCCCTCCCTTGGAGAGAGGGCTCTCAGTTTTGGCCTGACTGGAGGGCATAGGTGGGGACCCTTGTCCTTCTAGAGCCCTCCGCTCCAATTCCCTCTTGGCCAACAGCCTTCTCTGTCCATCCCCACGGCTGCTGTCTGTGGGCCAGGCAGCCACATCACCGGTCTCCCTGCTTTGTGTCTGTACTTTACATATGATCACCCTTACCCTCGCCGCACCAACTGGGGACGGTCAGTTGCTGCTTCCCCCCACCTTTCTTTCAAAGTCAAACAAAAACTGCTGCCCCTCAGTACCAACAGCAGCAGTCAACATTAAACAGGAAAACAGTGATGAATCACATGACCGATTTCCCCAGCCTCACCCAGCACCACGATGACCACGCTCACAGTACTAGCCACTAACACCCACATAGGACCAGCTACCATGGAAGCAGCCATTCCAAAACCAACCTGGCTGACCAACAGCAAAAGAACGCTCTACCATCACCGCCCAACTCTAAAGGACAGTGACCACCAAGCACGCTCGTTTCACGGTCAACCCTGCCAGTGACCCACCACTGACCGCGGACATCTCACACTAGCTAGCACCAAAAGCAACCGTCACCGCCAGCAGCACACCCACAAGAATCACAGTAGCCGCCAGCTTGCAACAACAGACAGCAACGGCCACCGCCAGCAGCACCAACAGCCACCGTTCAGCAGTGACCAAGAATGAGTCACCGCCATCACTAACTCCAGCAATGAATGAGCATCCCCCAGAGTGACGGTTACCATAGGGGTGTTCTGCAAAGCACTTTATGAACAATGTTTCATTGACTCTTTCCACACTCTTCCTGGCACCCATCATCATCCCTCCAGGAAGCCATTGGCACCCTTAGATAGAAGGATTAGCCTCATGGATGGGGTCTGCTCTTTTTTTCCCCTCCGTGGTCCTCTTGAGGGGGAGTTTCTCCCCTCTCACAGCCTGTCGACCCAGTTCATATTGACTGAGCAGTTCATATGGCTTCCTTGGGAGGGGCTGCTCTTCTTTTAAGTAACAAATCATTTCCTGTGTTCATTTGATCCAAGTCTGCCCATCTCAGGTCCTGAGCCCCTCTGGCTTGGCTCCCGCTTTGAAGAACTCCCATCCCAAGCCCAGAGCTCTAGCTGATGGCTTGGTTTGTGAGTTACCCAGCGGGGTCTCTGGCCAGGATGCCCAGTATATCCTCAGCTTTCTGAAGTCAGGGAGGTTCTCTCTCAGACTAACCCAATCCCTGTTGCTTGGTCTAGCACCCTGCCTTCTCTTCCTTGTTCAGCTGCCAGCGGCAACTGCCAGAAACACTGTAGTTGTCACCACTGGCTCTGTGACTGTCCCAGCCACATGCTCTCATTGACAGGCTGACAAAAAATGAAAGCTGAAGTGGCTTGCAGGTGCATGGGTGGGCACACATTTTCTAGCCCGCCCGCACTCCCTCTTAATGTGTGTGTTTTGATGCTTCTGGGTCTTAGACTCATGACAGTGACAATCTTCTGACCCCTATCACCATAATCATCATCAGATCTCAACTTCACTCAGGGGGTGACACCTTTGGCCGCAGATTATCCCCCGCCATACCTGCTCAGAAAGATACCAGTGGATATGCCGGGTGTCACCGTCTCCTCTTTCTGTGATTGTTATGACCAGACAAACCTTACACAGGCGTGATGTCAAGACACCAGCGCTGCCCCCCATTGCCCATTCAACCCAGCCTCTGCTCCCAGCTGTGGACTCAGGGCGGTGGAACCCACAGACTCTCTGAAGTTCTGAGAGTTTTGCCGAACACCTTCTACATCTCAGCTGACTTCCAAATATGACATGCATGGGAACTGAGGCCCAGAGAGGGGAAGTGACTTGCCCAAGGCCACACGGAAAGATGAGGACACAACTGGGCTGGACACTGGTTCCTGAAGCCCCGAGAAAGGGGTCTGTCCTTGTCCCAGCAGATCCCGTGTGATCCTACAGGGTCATCCTCTGTCCTTCAGTTCCTGCTCCATCCTTGGTCCCCCATCACCACTCCGGCATCCTGGCACCACCAGATGTGAGCTTGGTCCTTGGTGAAGGATACTGGGGGCACCTGAAGCTGCAGTGAGGGACCCCCAAAGGGTCCTCTGGGCCCCTCCCCACGGCCTCACCTTCTGGTTGGTGGTGTCCAGGGCACCCCCAACTGGCTGGCGCCCCTCACTTTTGCACTGCAAGGCCCGCCCTTGAAGGACTTACCATGGTCGGGGATGTTGTGTCAGGCCCCTGAGGAGAGACTAGATGAGTTGTGGCAGGGGGTAGAGAGGCTCAGGGTGCCCAGGGGGGTGGTTCAGGCATGGCCCTACTCCTGCTCCTGCACCCTACTCCAAGCCCTAGTTCCTCTTACAACAGCCCCGTCCCACTTCCTTTAGTGGGAGGGGCTACTGCTACAGGGGAGGGAAGCCGGGCCAAGGGCGGGGCCAGAGTTCCAGCCAGCAGTTGGTGGTGCTGAGGGTGCTGGCTGTTTGGGGCTCTGAGCCCGAAGGGAGAGGTCGGGAATTGATGGCAGCAGCTGCCAGGACCCAGAAAGGCCCTTTCTCCGACTCCCTGGACAGGGACTGCAGCAAAGAGTATGCAGGTCAGCCGGCTGCCGGGAAGCATTTGGGGTGCTCAGGTCTCTTCAAAAACACGTCACATGCGTGTCTGTTCAGGTGTCCCTAAGCAAACTCCCTCTTCTGGAGCCTCCTCTGCAGGTCTTTTCCCTAGAAAGGCCAGTGATTGCCGGCTGGGAAGGCGAGACACAGCATGAGTGGAGGTTACTAGGAACCAGGGGCAGCTGTTAGATCCCAGACACGGGATGTCAGCTCTGGATTTAATGCCCCGCCCCCCAGCTCTGTAACTTCGCCGCAGTGCCTAGCACACGTAGGATCCATCAGGTGCTGGCCCACGTCCCGCTCTTGGGCGACCAGCAGGCCAGGTCCTGGTCTCCTCTTGACATTTAGGAAGGGCATTTCGGACAGGTTGTCACCTCGCGTGCCATACAGCCGGGAGGAGGCCGAGGCCTACCGGGGAAGCCTGGCAGGGAGGCCCCAGGATCCGGGTGTCCCTGCGCTCCCGGCGGTACGCGGCACCGCGCCTGGAGGTTGGCCCCGCGCGGCGCCCCCTAGTGGGCCACATCTAGAGCGCGTCTCTCCCGGAATCTCCCGCACAAGTTTACTCCAGGGCTCGGCGCCTGCCGACACAGCCATGCCTCCAGGCACCGGTGAATGAGCGAGCAGGCAGCGCGCGCGGGAGTTAACCAGACAAAAAGGGAAGAGGAGGGTACACCCGGCGGAGGAAGCAGCTCCAGCAAAGGCCCCCCGAGGTGGGAAGATGGCGAGAGATTGAGGCACTTCCGCGAGGCGGGGGAGGCCGGTGCGGCTAGACGGAGCCGAGGCGTGGCGGGGTGTGGCGGCCGGGAGCGCGGGTGCCAGATCGGGTAGTTTGAGACCCTTCTTGAGGAGCTGTAGTATTACTGGGCTCTATCCGTGCTGGTTAAAGGCCCTTTGGACTGATGGGGACTACCTGCAGCGGGACGCGGGGCACGGCCCTTTCCATTCGGTGCCGCAGACTGCGTGACTCAGACTCATTGACGTGTCCACAAAACAACACTCGGAAATCTACACAAGACAGAACTTTATTGATGGGAGGGCTTCCTGGCGAGGGGTGTGTGGGCCCCAGGGCAGGGTCTGTAGCACCATGATGGGGGCGCCTGGATGTCGGGGTCCCCCTGGGGCAGGCGGGGCACAGGTTGGGGTCGGTCTTGCCAGTTCTGCCTCAGCCCTGTAGCTGGTCTGGTCAGGGGGAGGGTGTCAGGGAGGTGATACTAGTCCCCCTCCCTCCGCCCCCAGCTCAGAGTGGCGGGATAGGGCAGTGCTGGGGGCAAGACACAGGCAGACCCCCTCCCCACCCCCACTCTTCACAGTACATATTCCGGTCAAAGGCGGGGGCAGTATTGAGGGCTCCCTAGGAGTGGGTGAAAAGGGCGCTAAGGCGAACAGTTGTTAGAGGGGGGTTCTCACTATGAACCGGGAGAGGGGATGAAGAGGGGCCCTCCGGTGGCCAGCCCTTCTCCATCCCCCAGCCAGGGGCCCTGCAGGGGTTCCCAATAAATAACTTCCAGCGTCGTCTCACCCTTTACTCCCAGCTCCCGCCCCCTCGGGCTCCTTCAGCCTGGCCAGCTGCGGGCCGGGTCCCCTCCAGCCGGCGCCCAGCTGTAGCTTCGGGGCTGCGCAGCCGGAGGCTAGCGGCCCTGGCAGGTTTTGCAGCACATCTGGCGGAAGTAGGCTCTGCTGCAGAACTGAAATTTGAGCACCAGGGGGCAGTACGCGACCTTGTTCACATCCTTGCACTCTGGAAAGGGCGGGAGAACGGAGTCGAGGGGTTGGAGTGATCAGAGCTCAGCACCTCTGAGGGAGGGGGCGCGTCTGAAGCCTGCACAGAGCTTCCTAGCTTTTCTGCCTCAGTTTCCTCACCTTTCAAAGGAAGCTTATAACTGTAACTCAAAGTGTGGGGTTGTGTGTGGGTAGGGAGCGCCTGGGTGTTCAGTAGGTTAAGCGTCTGCCTTTGGCTCTGGTCATGAATCTGGGGTCCTGGACTCAAACCCCACGACCAGCTCTCTGTTCGGCGGGAAGCCTGCTTTTCCCTCTGCTCCCCCTGCTTGTGTTCCCTCTCTAGCTGTCTCCCTCTATCATAAAAATAAACAAAATCTTAAACAAAAAAAAGTGTTGCAGGGGAGGCTTTTAAATATGTCATTAGGCTGTTGGAGGACTTTGTGAGTGAGACAGTGCTAGGTCTGGAACTCAGACCCAGCATTAATTCATGAGAAAAGTATTCCCTTTCAGTTATCCTTTTGATCCATTTGGGGCTGTAATCCTTGCTCATTTCCATTTATAACAGATGGAGGACCCTGAGGTCCAGAGAAGTTGCTCCTTTTCAGGGTATTTGAGTATTTCGTGTTTGTGATTGGCTGTCTGCTTGCGACAAGGATGGGGTCCCCCCACTCGGCCAGTGATGTAGGACAGGGCCTGGTGCCTAATAAAGGGCTTCACGTGGATTGTTTCAGTCCATTTCCCTCATGCAGCACCCCCTCTAGTGAGCATATTATTTATCCTTCTGGGAAGATTAGAAGCCATAGAGGGGGGAACCTAATCCAGGCAGTTTGGCTCCAGTGCCTGGAGTAAGTGATCTATTGCCCTGTATGGAAAATAAATTCACTTAGGTAGAAAAAAGAAGAGACATATTTAAAGCAGCGGTTCTCAGGGGAAAGTGATCTTGTCCCCCAGGGGACATTTGGTCAGATCTGGAGACAATTTCTGCTTGTCACAACTGGGGGGCAGGGGCGCTACTGGCATCTCGCAAACACAAGTCAGGGACGCTACTGAATATTCTACAGTGCACAGGCCGGCCACACTCCCCAAGAATTATCTGGCCCAAAACATCAGTAGTGCCCGAGGCTGAGAAACTCTGAATTAAAGAAAAACATTCGGCAGTTAATGGTACAGGTGGAAATGAACAGGGATGAAGGTCACGGAGGTGGCTGGGGGAAGGTCCTGGGTTTGGGTGCCCAGAAGGATCAGGTGCCTAACATGCTTGGCATACAGTGGCACTTAATACATGTCTACAGGGAGAGGGTGGTGAGGTGCCTGGAGGGGACAGAGAAAGGCACTGAGGTGGTTGGAGATGCTCCAGGCTCTGGACGGGGCCCTCTTGGTGCCCCTTGTCCTCCCGCCCCACATACCTTCCGGGCCGTCCCCGGGGGGCGCGCTGTCGCATTTGGCTTCGCACTGCTGCGTGGCCGGGGGCCGCAGAGCCTCTGCACACTCTCGCGACGGCTGGCCGGTGTGGCCGGAACAGCGCACCTCGCGCTGTTGCTGCCCGATCCCGCACTGCGCAGAGCACTGTGGGGGAGCCGCTGCTGAGCCTCGGCGGGGCCGCCCCTGCCCACGCCCCACGCCCCCAGGGCGCCGGCCTACCTCGCCCCACTCGCCAGTCACCCAGCGGGCCGGAGGACAGCGGCGCAAGTTGCAACGCATGGTGGCTGGCGGCTTGGCGGCCGGCGGGCAGTGCGCGGGCGGCAGCGTGGCGCGGTGGTCCGAGCTCTTGCACAGGACGACGCGGTGGCGGAGGCCTGGCCCGCAGCTGGGGGTGCACTGCAGCCGGAGAGGGGGTTTCATGCTCCTGGGAGCTCCAGTCCCCGCACACATAGGCGGGGGGCGGGGGGTGGGGAGGATGGAGGTCCAGAGGAAGGCAAGGAGAGTCAGCGAGCCTCAGACCGGTCGCGGGGGTGGGGGGGCACTAGGTCGAGCAGGAGGGGCTTGTGACTGCACAGGGGTGCCATGGGGGGGCACCCATTATGGGCATCCCAGCCCCTACCCCCCGCTGCACAGCGAGCAGCTGACCTCTGACCAGTCCAGGGCGGCCCATTCGGGCGGGCAGGCGGGGCCTTGGCAGGCCTCCAGAACTGGTGGGCGCGGCTGCGGGCACGCGCTGTCGTCCAGCGCCTTCTCCTCGGCGGCTGACACTCGGCGCTGGCACACCACCGAGCGGCTGCGCACCCCAGCGTCGCAGCTGCGGCTGCAGCGGGACCAGTTCCCTACAACCCAGCTGTGGGGAAGGGGTGGGTCTGAGAGAGCATGCGGGGGAGGCCCCCCCAGGGGCCAGGGTCCTGGCATCCCCTCCTCCTCCGGGGTAACCAGCCCATTGAAGGAAACGGGCAGAGGGATGCTGGCGGCTCCCGCAGGAAGCACCCTCAGCGGGCCCCTGGGATATCAGCACCCTGCACCCATGCTGTGGGTGCGGGGGTGTGTCACCCCGGGAAGGGATTTACCCAGACTGGGCTAAGGAGCATCATGGTCCTGACTCCTCCAGGAGAGCCCTGACCCCACCCTGGGGAGCACTGTTACCCCGATCCTGGGAGCACTGCCACTTCCGCTCTCATCACCCTGACCCTGCAACGCCGGTGGGTACTCACTCAGGTGGGCAAGGCTCCGTGTTGCAGGCGCGCTGCCTCTTGGGCAGCTTGCTGTGGGCGCTGCAATGGTGGGGGGCCACGGCCGAGCTGTCCAGCTGATTGCGGCACTCCACGGCCTGCACCTGGCTGCCTGGGGGCGGCCAAGAGACCCGCTCAGCCCTGCCGGGACCAGCCGCTGGGCCCAGGGGAGCAGTGCGCACCCGACCCCACCCCAACCTCACCGCCGGCACACTGGGCCGAGCACTTGGTCCAGGGTGCATAGTGCCAGGAGTAGGGGGGCAGCGCGTCTCGGGCAATGGGCGCGTTGAAGCGGTAGCGGAGGGCCGCCAGTTCTGTCTGGGCCAGTACCTGGGGTGGAGGAGGGGGCCGTCAAGTGGAAGCCAAGCTCCAGTCCCCACGGGGGGCTAATGTCTTCCGACACGTCGCTCCCACTTATCGTTACCATGACGATGAGAGATGTGTTTATGGGTCCCAGGGCTTCCAGGCTGTGTGTTTGATCTGGCCCCTGGCGCAGCTGAAAGGTGGTCCCAGCCAGAGGCAGGCGGTGGGGCTGGGGGGTCCCGGGAAGCCCCTCCAGCAGCAGGGACTCCTGGTCCCCCTTCAGGGCTAGGGGGACAGCATAGGGGTCAGAACCCCAGTCATACTGACCCCCTGCTGACCCCCAGTCCTCAACCCTCCATCTCCAGCTCACCCACGTGACTGAGGGAGAGGTTCAGGTCCTGGATGAAGATGTGGACGGAGCCTTTGGGGATCCAGACGACTTCCTCATACCCTGGACGATGGAACTTAGATGTTGCCCACTTGGCCCTTCCCCCACACCTGCCTACCTCCCCCATTCCTGGCCTTCGATGGTAACAGCTAACCATCCCTGCAATAAGTGCTTACAAGGTCATCCCACTGCATCCCTAGCTCTGGCCCTGTGAACTAGATGGGTCGTCACACCCATTTTACAGATGATGAGACTGAGGCTCAGAGAAGCTAAACGACTCGCCCAGGTTTGACAGCTAGGAAGTGGCTGGGCTAGGGTTTGAACCCAAACTTTCCTGCCTCTCTGACTACCACAATGGGCTGATCCACTCCCTACCCCCCAGCACAGAGGGATGGGGGCGCTGTGGAGGCCCCAATCCACATGGTGACATTTCAGCAGTCGGAGTTAGGTCTGCAGTGAGCTCTACCACTTCCGAGCTGGGTCCCTTCGCATCTCCTGAACCCCACACTGGGGCCTTACAGTGTGTGTCTGCTCCCAGGAGACAACCCCATTCCCTGGGGTCTCTCTCCCCTTCAGTCCAAGGCTGGAAAGCAGGCTTAAGTTCACCACACCCTGCAGCTATCCCTCCTCCTCTAGTTAGCCTTTTCCTCCAGTACGGAGTCTCTCAAGCCCCTGGTTCAGACCACGGAGAGTGGTCAACCCTCCACCTCCACCGCCCATCTGCCCAGCGCCAGGCTCCCAGGATTTGGGGTGGGGAAAGGTTTAGGTCACTGCACTCTTGGCATGTTCATTGCCAAGGTTTAGACACCAGAGCCCAAGCTAGTCCCTGACCCTGACCTGGAACATTGCTGTGTCCCTGGGACTTTTTGGGGTTCCCACTGGGCCACTGCGTCTGAAGAGCTGATGTTGGCTAGCGTGATGGGGCCAGTCCCGCCCCCCATCACCAAGTGGGCAGAGGGAGAAGGAACGGGGTCTCTCACCGGCTGCAGGCGAGGCTGGGTTGAAGAACCCCTCAAAGGTTTCACAGGCACTGCCGTCACCACCGCAAACCCGACACTTGTCCTCCCTCAGGTCAGAGCCCAGGACCCTGTCGCAGCCCACATGCTGGGGAGGTGAGGAGGGCAGGGGGGGGTGGGGGAGTGTCAGTGAGTTCCCCTCCCTGCCTCCACTCCTCCATTTCTTGCCCTCGCTCTGGGAGTCCCTCCACCTTGCACTCGCCGCTGACGCAAATGTCCACTGTGTCGGGGCGGCAGGGCGTCCCGTCCACCACGGCCGCCGCTCTCTCCGTGTAGAAGTTGAAGCCTTCCGCCAGGCATGTGAGTGAGCAGGCCTTCACGCCCCCTGCGGGGCACAGCCCCATCAGACCAGGGCCAGGGGCCTGGGACTCCCTGCTCGTACCCGGGGTGGGGGGAGGTGAGGCAAAGGAGGACAGACCCCAGACCCAACATGGATGGACAGTTTGGGCAGAGGGAGCAGTCAAGGAACTGTTGAGTCACATCCTGGGCTCTTCGGCCCCTTGGGGGAGGGGGCGCTCAGGGCAGACCCCACGATGTTGTATCCACCTGCTGCTGCCCTCCACTGCCTCATGGCCTCCTGGGTCCCTCACTCACCTCCTCGGTACGTCTTCCACGTGTAGAATTTTCCACGGAAGGGGACACTGTCAAATTCAGAGCACTGCATTTCCCTGAAGTCCTGGGAGCCTGGGGGACAGTCCTGGGGGCAAGAGAGGGGAGAGGGAGGGAGACCAGGTGTGGGGGAAGGAGTTAGGGCACAGCCCCGAGGCCCGATGTTCAGAGCAGGGATGGGTTGGAGGGGTGAAGCTGAAGGCAGAGAGGCCAGGGAGGAGGCTGTGGGCTCCCAGGTGAGACTGGTTAGTGGCCTGGGCCACATCCAGGCAGCTGGGCTGCAGGACAGGTGCATCTGAGATGGAGCAGATGACTCATTAGAGATTGGGGTAAGCTGGGCACGATGGCTGGGTTTCAGACCATGAGACCTTTCTTGAGAGCAGGCCTAGGAAGGAGCCAGGGGCACTCATTCTGGGGTGGGGGCTGGGACGTGTGTGTACTCCCTGGAGACATGAGCCCCTCCAGGTGGGAGGGAGGAGCATTCCAAGGAAGACCACTCCAAAGCTCTCCCCGCCCTCTGAACACCCCTGGCTGCAGTAAGCCTTGTGCTTATTAGTTGCGAACACAGAAGACGCGCTTACAGTCAGAAATCCCAAACAGCCATGGGAAACGCCAGCATTTAAAGAAGGGACAGCAGTGGGGAAGAGGAGACAGAAGGTGTGGCAGCTAGGAGCACAGGAGCAGCTAGGAGCACAGGGCAGGGGGTGGAGTGGGTTGTTCTGGACAGAGGTCCTGTTCAGAAGTGAGTCCAAGGGGAGGACCCAAACGTGGCCACTGGGTTTGGTGACAGCGAGCTCAGTGATGGCTCTGGGGCGGGGGAGAAGTTTGGGGAAACTGGGTTTTGAAGGGAGGGGGTGGGGCACGCTATAGCGGGAGGAGGCTGTAGAGACCAAGATGGAAGTCATCTGAGAGCTGGAAGGAGCCAAACGCTTGCAGGGGAGCGGGTCCTGTGGCACCGGGGACAGGTGTCAGGAGGGCAAGGCAGGGCAGGGGATCCCGGCCTGGGGTCCTGGGGGAACTCACGTCAGTGTTGCAGGAGCGGTGTCGCCGTCTCTCGCCCAGGCAGTACTTGCCCCCGATTGTTGGCCTGGAAAGGGTGGGGTGAGGGGACAGAAGAGATGTGTGGCGGGGTGGGGAGACAGAGGGGATGCCCGCCCGGCTCTTTACAAGGGGTCCTGATGACTGACCTGGGGCTGTCGCAGTGACGGCTGGAGGAGGACACGCCGCCGCCGCACGTCCGGCTACAGTCGCCCCACGGGGTCCACGGGCCCCAGGCCCCGTCCACGCCCTCCGGTCGCGACCCGAAAGGGACGCACACGCGCTTGTAGCACCACTACGTGAGGTGGATGGGGAGAGGGAAGGGGTGAGTCCGGCTCCGCGGACTCCGGGGATCTCGGCCCTCCTTCCTGCCGCCGCTGCAGCCCGAGGTCTCAGCACCCCCTGGGGATGGGACCGGAGGGGCGAGGGTGGAAGTGGGGGCGCAGGGACGACGGGGGCGTGGCTTAAGCCTGAGGTCACGGTCGGGAGGTGAAACTCGTCCAAGGTCAAGCGCGGCGGTAGGCGTGGCCAGAGCCAAAGGAAAACCCCAAAGACGGCGTGGTGGGCGTGGCTTAAGGGCTGGGGGGCGGGGCCCGGCGGGCGCTCACCCCCTTGTCGATGGTGTGCGTCTGGCACAGCGTGCCCTCGGCGGCCGGAATGCTGTTGGTGATGCACCGGTTGCTCTTGCTGAGACACCACAGCTCGCTGCAGACCTCCTGCGGGCCAAGGCGCGCGCTCAGTCTCGCCCCCCGCAGGCCGCCCGCCGGGCGGCGACCCGCTCACTGCAGCCTAGCAGTGCGGCCCCCGCGCTTTTCCGCAGGGTCTCCAGGATCCTTATGGAATCCTCCTCTGGGGCACGGCCTGAGACCTCCCATCTGCCTTAAGCGCTGCGCTTAGTCAACGTCCGTGCGTGCCGGAAGCTCCCTTAGACATCACTACCCCCTTGTCACCGTGAGAAAACCAAGGCTCACACAGGTAAAGTCACTTGCTAGGGGCCCCCCAGCTTCCGGAGGGCAGGCTGGGTTCTAACCCGGGCCTTTGATGGACCGCTCTGTGACCTCATCACTCTGGTGCCTCCTGAGTCTCCAGACTTGCTAAGGAATGAGGACGATTCTGCATTCCTTGTTGGGATGGGGAAAGTGGCCCCTGGGAGAAGAGTAATTCTGAAAACTCCGGCCCGGAAGATGGCTCAGGTCAAAGGCCTCATCTATAATTTTTTCCAGCTGGTGGTCCTCCTTGTTGCCCCGTCCCCTCCCCCGCCCCCACCCCCAAACTGAGGAAGCTCCTGGAGCTTTCACTCTATGGAAGGCAGGGCAGGAGCTAAGCCAGGCTGGATCTGGGAGCGACATCACTCAACTTTCCCCACTAAAAACTCTGCACACCTTCCTGTGGGAATCCTGCTTGGGCTGGACCAGCGCCAGGAAGTCACTCTAACCCTTTGGGTTAATATCCCTGGACCCCACTGGGTTCAGGTGTGGCCAAATCTCTGACCCTCTAGTCTCCGTCTGCCCCACCTGCCCCCACCCTGAGAAGTGGAGAGCTTTCATTCTCCTTTTTATAACCATGTGTCATTTCCTCTTTGAACCTAATCCTTTCAAGTTGTGACCATCTGGGATTGGGCCAATCAATGGCTGTAGGACGGGCCAGCCTCTGAGAGACAGCTGCACGCACAAGAGAACTGCGGAAGGTTCTTCTCAAGTCCGTTCCCTGAGCTGTCTGTCCCAGAGTCCCTGCCTTATGTTCCTTCAGAGGACATGCCTCAGCTAAAAACTCAGCCTGGGTTTCTGGTTTCATTTGGCTTATATCCTCCCGGCCATTTGTAAAAATATCAGGGAACCCCATCCCACTTCTGACACCTCTTGAAGAGAACGGGCTATTCCAGTGCTGCCTTTCCTCCTCTCCACAAGGAGGCGCTGTGGTGCATATGAATGGGGGCTCTGGGCCAGTCCGAGAGACTTCAGACCCGCTGGGGAATTGCAACACCACCTCCTCTCTGTTTTCTCATCTAGGAGATGGGCCTTGTCTACATAAAAAAGCTGAGAGGCATGTGACAGAGTAGATCTGAAAGCGATTGCATAAATTCCGTTATTGTGTAACAGTGACCACAGCTATCTCTGGGCTAGGCACTAGGCCCAGCTCTTTATACACATTAGCCAAGTTATATGTAGCCAATAATTTCCCCCTTTGCCAGGGGCTCCGGGAAGATGTTCCTTGGAGAAATAAAAGAATCAATTCAACATACAGCCAGCACTGGTCCAAGCTCCTTATTCTGGCACTTCCTCCCCTCCCCCACCTAATAAGTTTGGAGTCATAGAGAGACCTGGACTCGAGTCCCAGCTCTGACATGTTCTTGAACTGTGACATTGAGCAAGGCACCCTCCCTATGCCTCAGTCTCTTCATCTGTAATGTGGGAATAGCAAGATTGTCAAAAGTTTAAATGAGATGGTATGTATCACATGCTTAGCACTTAGTGGGCACCCAGTAAACGTCAGCCACTGTCATCATTGTTAGGATACCTGGGATACAGCACATGCTCAAGGGTGACTTCCAGATTCTTTAGAAATTCGTTAAGGGTGCTGCAGTTGCCAAGTTGGGGAGGATGGGCAAGAGGAAACATTAAACATTTCATTAAACAGAAATGATTCCAGGATTTGTCTCCTTGTCCTGCCCTGGGATGAAGTGAGGGCATTTGAACAGCTGCCTTTTCATGTGTTGAGTGAACATGGCCTTAGCCTAGACATGGCCATCCAAATGCTGAGCTTTGGAGTCTTAAAGAAGCCAGCAGGCCTCCAGCTTCCTTGGGGGCAGCTGGGAGTGAGATCCCCAGCTTGCTTCTCTACAAAAGGATGGGCTTTGGGAGGTCAATCTAAATCTTACAAAGAGTGAGGGGTGGTCTGGAGGCTCAGAGCTCATCCAACCAAGCATCTGGGCCAGGAGACCTTGTGAACCAGTTGGTGGGGGATGTGGGGAAGAAGACAGGGTGTCCTTGGAAGGCTCTGACCAGTTTTTTGCCAAGTGGGAAAGATGGTCTGTCCCCAGGGAACTATTTCCACCCCATTTGGAATGTTTGGTGAAAAGCTGCCCAGTTAGGGGGCTTGGGACTTTAGTCCCGCTGCAGCCCACCGGTGGCCTGAGAGGCTGGACAGAAGGTGGTGCCCAAGGTCTCCCCAGCCCAGCCCCCAAAATCTGGGGTCTGCAGGACCAGCAGATCCCATCCTCCATCCCAGTCATTCAGTGTGCACGACATCTGTACATCCGCGCACCTCTTTGCCCCTGGCGCCCACGGGGGCTCACCCCCTTCCTGGCTCTCCCACCCCCTGCGGCCCCTCCCCTCCCAGGAAGGAAAGCAGGAAGGCTCTCTCTACCCCGTATTTACACTGACGCGATTTGACTCCATGTTGGAAGCGGCACTGTTCGTCTGCGTCATAGGCCTGGCCGGGTGCCACCGTGGGGTACACGAAGTCCTGTCTGGGGGGCCGGTTGTTCAGGCACAGCCCCAGGCCTGAGCTGTGGTGAGAAGAAAGGAGCTGTCATGTTAGGGGGCTGCAGTCGAGCTCGGGCCCTGGCGGGGTGCGGATCCCAGGGTGCAGCCCTGCAGGGAACAGGAACCCCCTCCCTCCGCGGAACCAAGGTGAGTGGGAGGGTGGGTGGACACGTGGGCACGTGCTCACTCCAGAAAGCTGGTGATGTAGTCGCGGCTGCAGGATGACCACACAAAAGGGTTGGTCTTCATGGTGATGTGGGCGGCCATGAGCTTGGCTGGGTCCTGGCCACGGGCCCCACAGCTGTTCCCCACGCCATCGTGGTTCATGCCAAACCTGGGGAGAGCAGTGTCGGCTCCACCACTGGGGCTGAGGAACCTGCCCGGCTGGCCCGTCCCCCCAGGCCCCGCGGTGTCCCCAGCCTCACGTGTGTCCTATCTCATGGGCGATAGTGAAGGCAGTAGCCAGACCAATGTCCTCGTTGATGCTGCAGCTCCTCTCTCGCTCGCACATGCCGCCCACGGGGGCCAGGCCTGGGCGGGTGGGTGCATGGGGCGGGGCTGGGCTCAGGCTGTGAGGGTCAGCCCGGACACCCTGCCAGGTCCCCACTCCGCCAGGGGCCGGGGAACCCACCCGCTACCTCCCTGGGTGCCCGAGACCTACAGGGGATGAATACCTAGTGTGCCGCAGGGTTTGTTCCTATAGATGCAGATGTCGTATCTGTGGAAGGAGGGGGGCGGTCAGAGGCTGGGCTGCCTCCCTAACCCCTGCTGGTCCCACCACAACCGATTCTGAAGGCTCCCTTCAGCTTGGGAGCCCCACCTGCCTCTTGCCCGGAGCCCCGCGCTCTGCGCCCAGCGGACCTCGGGGATGCTGGGGGTGCGCAAGTGACTGACGGATTGCAGCCGTGAGACAGCGAAGGAACGAGTCTGTCTGTGCCCAAGTGGTGGCCCAACTGTCCCTGCCTCCCTGGCCCTGCCTCGTCCCCCTGAGCACGGCTCTCAGGCTCCCAGCTGCCCCTCCCCAGCCTCTGCCATTTCCCAGCAGAAGTGACCCCTGCTTGGACCTGGATGGTCCCCAGGATCACTCGCTGCCCCAGCCCATGTCCTGGATGGTCCCCAGGATCACTCGCTGCCCCGCCCCTCACCGCGTGATGAGCACCGCTGTGTCATGGTTGGCCACACCGTTCTCCGGAATGGCATTGCCATGGCCGCTGCGGTTCACGATGGATTTCTGCCACTTACAGAAGCTGTCCAGGGACTTGCCGGCATGGTGGGTGATCTCCAGAGTGGGCTGCATACAGACAGAAGGGCATGGGCGCCAGCCCCCCGGGGCGGCGGGGGAAGGGCACATAAGACAGTCCCGGCGTGCGGGGGCAGGTGGGGTGGGGGGGGCCCTCGCACCTGGTCCTCTGTGAGCAGGATGAGGCGTGTCACCAGGATATTAACGATGTTTCCCAGACTCGAGTCCTGGAAAAGTTTGGCAACCTGACCTCCAAGAAACAAGAGAGACCGAGTCTTAAGAGGGGCCCAGAGCAGGAGACAAAAAGCGATACAGTGGCAATAGGCCTCTTCCGCCAAGTATTTCCTGTGTGCCAGGCCTCGGGATACGCCTAAGCCTGCTGTGCACGTCTTCCCACAAGTAGGTACGATGGTCATTCCCATTTTACAGAGGGGCAGACCGACACACAGAGAGGTGAGGACACAAAGTGGGTAGCTGCCACGATGGGGAGGGAGGTCTGGGTAAGCCTGCCTACGAAGCGCTGGTTGCTCGCCCGTACCTTTCTCTCTGACTCACCCCCATTGAGCTTGTCATCTGTCCTCCATCCTTACCCACCCCTGCAGTGGCCCCAAGTGTCTCTGCCCAGAGGCAGCCCGAGGGACATGCACGTTTGGTCTCATTCCACTGCTGTCTAAAGGTACCAATTTGGGGGCACCTGGGTGGCTCAGTCAGTTCAGCTCAGGTCAGGATCCCGGGGTCCTGGGATCGAGCCCCAAGTCCCCGTGCTGGGCTCCCTGCTCAGTGGGGAGCCTGCTTCTCCCTCTCCCTCTGCCCCTCCCCTCCGCTTGTGCCGTCTCTCAAATGAATACATAAAATCTTTAAAAAAATAATAAAGGTACCAATCTGAGCATCACAAGAAGGTGGACGCGTGGAGGGGGAGCAAGAAACTCTGCAGACAGTGGTGAGGGAGGAGCAGGAAGGGCCCAGGGGTGGGGAAGGGGCACAGTGTGCAGTGATCGCGGAGCCTGGGGCATCACTGTCCCACATGGAGAGCCACAGGAACCCTGGCAGGTTCTAGACAACTCTGAAAGCCCAAGGGCCGTCACACCATGTTAACGCCAGTATTTTGGGCCATCTCTCCGTCTGCTAACCTTTTTCTCTTCCCTTTTTGTGTCCACAAAACAAAGCGCCCCTTGTCAGGCTCTTGCTGCATGCCAAATGCTCTGTCTGGCTCCCTCCGTGACCCCAACTCTTCCCCCCTGGGGTACGTACTATGACAACACCATTTTACAAACATGGAAACTGAGGCTCGGAGACCCAGAGTCTCGATGGAGAGCTAGTATGGGCCCTGGAGATACCTGAGCAGGGCTCTGCGAGGTCACCCGTGTGAAGTTACCAGCAGGTGCCTGTGGGAGGATTCGGATGCGTGTCCCCCCCCCCCCCCGGTGTACTGCCAACCTCAAGTTCAAGTTGCATCCCTGTTTTACACAATAGGT
>PITA01015123.1:0-51189 GCA_004023965.1 Spilogale gracilis | reverse complement strand
CTATGTCTTCCAGGTGTTGCTGCTGGTCTGAGAAAAAGTTGTTGATCCTGGATTCTAATTCTCTTCTCCCTGTTACAAACATCAAACGCTTTACAAAGTTGTGGGTTCCTGGGGGTACAGGATCCTTTGCTTCCTTGGGTCTCTTTCCATGGGGCCATGCTCTGGGGGGGGTCTAGCCTCAGTGGGCACCCCCTTCAAGTAGAGCTCCAAACAGGTTGAGCTGGGGGTCTGTGTTTTGTCACATTAAAACATTTGTATTTTCTTTGTACATTTTTAATCAGGAATAGATTTAAATTTTGTGGAGGCAATCACTTTTTCTTGTCATGTGTAACATTGATTAATATTGAACCACTTTTGGAGTAAGCATTTTTCGAACAGAATGTGTGAGTTACTGGTCTGTCTTTCTGCACTAGTTGGGAATTGAGGACCTTTTTTATTGCTTCTGTGACACACTTTAACATTTTTTGCTTTGCGTGCTCAGTGGTCTGCTGTGAGCTCGTACCCCTGGCCGGCCTGTGAGTCGGCTGCTCCGGTGTCGGGAGCACGGACACGCTCCTCTAGCTGCACAGAGTCGGCAAGACTAGGAGCCTCTGGGACTTAAGATTTGTAGCAGTTGGACTCATTGGATGGAAGTTTGGGATTATTTCTATTTTATTTCCTCAGACAGGTCTGTTTTATTTTAAACTGCTTGTAAAAGAGGTAGAAGAGTTTATTACAGGATATAGGGCTTGTGTCTGCGAGAAAAAATAGCCTAGGCTTTCAGAAACAGATCAGTCTGGTTAGTCAATATGTACCTGCTTTCCTCTCATGTCCTGCAGTGGAACCCAAGACAGGGTAGCATTCCTGAGTATTCTTGTTCTCATGGTGGCTTACTGGGCGAAGAAGATGTTGAACAAATAATCACCCCTAAATAATTATGACAGCTGAAGAAGGTGTGGCATGGGACCATCAGACTGTCTCGTGTAACTCTTCCTAGCCTTGGGGTCAGGGTGAGCTTCCCCAAGAGCGTGATGTTTGACTTGAGACTGTTCTGAGGGGTGGGTAGGGCTGGATAGCCAAGAATGGCATTTCAGCCGGAGAGAATATCGTGGAGAAATAGGCTTTTTCACAACCTACAAAACATCATTGTTTCCTTTGGTTCTTTTCCTGTTTTAGGCCTCAGCGACTGTAGCCATTCCCAAAGAACATCACCGCTTTGTTATTGGCAAAAATGGAGAGAAACTACAAGACTTGGAGCTGAAAACTGCAACCAAAATCCAGATCCCACGCCCAGATGATGCCAGCAATCAGATCAGGATCACGGGTACCAAAGAAGGCATCGAGAAAGCTCGCCATGAAGTCCTGCTCATCTCTGCTGAGCAGGTGGGGCTGCCTGAGGGCCTGGGGTGTGTGCGTGGGCCTCCGCCGCAGAGGTGAGCCCTCATGGTGCTGCCCTCGCCTTTCCAGGACAGACGCGCTGTTGAGAGGCTGGAAGTGGAGAAGGCGTTCCACCCCTTCATCGCCGGGCCTTATAACCGACTGGTCGGCGAGATCATGCAAGAGACGGGGACGCGTATCAACATCCCCCCGCCCAGCGTGAGCCGCACAGAGATCGTCTTCACCGGGGAGAAGGAACAGCTGGCTCAGGCTGTGGCTCGCATCAGGAAGATCTACGAGGAGAAGGTGGCGGCTGTCACGTGGTGGTGTGGCTGAGGCTGGGCCCTGCCCTCGCCCCTTGTGTCCAGACAGTTCCCGTTCCCATCAGTCAGGAATTAGGGCTGGGCAGGGAAAGAGAAGACAGCTCTGAGCTGGGTGGCTGGGCGGCGGCAGGGCTGGCTGCGGCGCAGAGCTGCTCATGTCTCTGACTTACGGTTAGCTTTCAGCTCGCCCTGGTGGCCGGTGGGGTCTCAGCCTCGTTCTTGGAGGGGTGGAGGGAACTTGGGGTCTTCGCCTCTTTGAAGTTGCCATCTTTAGCCTGGGCGGGGCTTAACTTCTCCAGTGATTGTTACAGGGAGAAAACCTAGTCCTCCTTGCTCTGTGGAGTTGCTGGGGGTGGGGGGGGTGTGCTGTTCCCTGTCTTCACTTGCAGGGGCTCACAGACTGTAGTCTAGATCAGAATCTTGCTCCCTCCCTTTCTGGTGATAGTGTTCTGTCCCCACCCCTTCCTCCCGAGCCCTTCCCTCTGATGCCCTGACGGTGCTCTTTCTTAGAAAAAGAAGACCACAACCATCGCCGTGGAGGTAAAGAAATCCCAGCATAAGTATGTCATCGGGCCGAAGGGCAATTCCTTACAGGAGATCCTGGAAAGAACGGGAGTTTCTGTGGAGATCCCACCATCAGACAGCATCTCAGAGACCGTGATACTTCGAGGCGAGCCTGAAAAGCTAGGGCAGGCACTGACTGAAGTTTATGCGAAGGTAACTGCCTTCAGGAGTGGATCCTAGCTGCTGCTTGTAGGGCCGGCCTCCCGAATCGCATTTCTGGGGCCCTGGGAGCAAGGACCGTGTCAGGCAGGGAGCATGAGCCCGGAGCCTGGACCACACAGCTCACCACTCTGTTTCCTGGTTTCCTAGGCCAACAGTTTTACTGTGTCGTCCGTCTCTGCTCCTTCCTGGCTTCACCGGTTCATCATCGGCAAAAAAGGGCAGAATCTGGCCAAAATTACTCAGCAGATGCCCAAGGTGAGGAGGGGTTGGGAATTTGTTACTCTGATTTCTTGCCTTTGTCCTCCCCTATCTGACATTTGTTTTCATTGCTGTTTATTCTGGGGACGGCCCTGAAGGTCATGGCACATTGTGTGTGTGACAGTTTCCATGGCTAGCTGAGGAAGAGCAAAATAAACATCTAAAAACCTCTCTGTCACTCTCCCGATCTTTTTGACCAGTCTGTGTGCATTGCTTGGTTTCTTGGCCACCTCGGCAGGCGTCCCCTTCGTCTGTTACGGCACAGTCACTTGCCCACACTTCCATCCATACTCTTGGAAGAGCAGACGTGTGCACAGCTCGTGGGAAGCTTGGAGCGATGGCCTCTTCATGCTTTCCATCTTTGTCCTTCACATCTTCCCACTTTCCCAGAGATCACCGCAGCTCCCAGCGAACACGCATGAAGAGCGCGGATGGCTCGCCTGAGAGCACATCCGTACTGCCCTCCTCTTCACGCTTGGTTGTCAACTGACTTCTTAGTTCTTTTGCTTTCCTAGCCTTTGAGCCCTGGTTCACGCCGATGCTGTGGCTTCATGGGCCTGCTCTTCCTTACTGCCCCTGTCCCTTCTTGCCTTCTCACCGGGTGTGTTATAAACAAGGACGGGGGGCCTTGCCTGGGGACCACCTTGGGCGGCTGTGCATGAGTTAAGACTCCATCCCTGAGACTTGTCTCGTTCCTTACTGGAGCAAAGAAGAGTGGGCCTGGGGGCGCCAGGAGGGCTCAGTCAGCTGAGCCTCTAGCTCTTGATTTCAGCTTTGGTCGTGATCTCAGGGTCATGGGATAGAGCCCCTTGTTGGGCTCCATGCTGTGCTGCTTCAGACTCTCTCCCTCTGACCCCCCCACTTGTACATGCAGGTGCATGTGGTGTGTGTGTGTCTGTCTCTCTCTCTCTCTCTCTCTCTCTCTCAAAAATTAACCCAAGAGTGGGCCCATAACAGTGAACGTGGGTACCAGGAATTGGAGGACAGTTGGTACTGATATGCTTTCAGTCCGTGGTTTTGCTGTTGGGCACACCATGAAGGATATCACAGTCGCCGTATCTGGTGATGGGAAGAGGGTTAGACCACAGTGTTTAGATCCGAGTTGGGATTGGTTGCTTCCTGAGCAGAGCACCCCCAGGTTCTGGGAGAGCACCGCCGCTGTGCCATCTCAAGTGGCTCTCTCCTCATTCTGCTGTGACAGGTGCACATCGAGTTCACAGAGGGTGAGGACAAGATCACCCTGGAGGGCCCCACAGAGGACGTGAACGTGGCCCAGGAACAGATCGAGGCCATGGTCAAAGACTTGGTAAGGTGCCCTGTTGCGCGTTCTGGGTGCTGCAGGAGTTGGGGCGTGGCTAGCATGTCCTCGCTTGCCTGTCCCATGTCATGTGGGTGGGGGGCTCTGGGGGGACCAGGGGTGAGCACTGGGCTCTGAAATAAAAGCTGGCAAAGTCCAGGAGGGCCACGGATAGAAGGGCCTTTCAGGGGGCCCAGAGGGACGATCTTCGGACAGTGGCTGACAGGTGACAGAGGCAAGAGCTATCAGCTCATCGACTGGGGCTGTGGTGACGCACATGCCATGGTCTCAGGAGCTTGTCTTGGGCCCTGTGCTGTTCTCCTCCTGCAGATCAACCGAATGGACTACGTGGAGATCAACGTGGACCACAAGTTCCACAGACATCTCATCGGGAAGAGCGGGGCCAACAGTGAGTGGGGCTGACGGCACGGAGGGCGACTGTGATGGCTGAAAGTCAGTTTCTGACTGGGTGTCCCCGGCTTCTCCTCAGGCTGTGTTTGGTCTGCAGACCTGGGACCTTGGCCAGCCTGGTCAGAGGCCACGGGAAGGCGCACCTGGGCCTGATGGGGCGACTTCCCTGGCTTTGCAGTCCCTGAGGACTCATAGCTGCACCGGGCCCTGGTGGGGCTGCCCCGGGAGTCGGCAAGGTCGGGGCTCACAGGCATGCCTCTTGGTGCGGGGAGGGGTCATGTGCCTGTAGTGACACTGCAGCCCAGGTGAGCTCCGCCAGAGCAGGAGTGTGAGTGGGGTTGGCAGGGAGTGTGCTGGGTGAGTGCTCTGCCCAGAGGGAGCGCGTTCCCTGAAACCCCATGCCCAGCCCCAGCTCGCCCCGGAGGCCACCCCCGCACACAGTGTGCTCCCACGCCCTGTGCCTCGCCGGCAGTGGATGGGGTGAGGGTAGTGCGTGGCCTGCCCTCGGACGTCCCGGGGTTGCCAGGAACCCACTTGTGCAGACGGGATGCCCTACGAGTGTGTCCCTTTTGGTTTTTGTTCGTAGTGAGTGTGAGCTTGTCACCTATGCTGTGTGTGGTGGCAGCCTTGTTTCCCGGGGACTCGGCGTGGACACAGAGTCCAGGGACGCTGCGAGCGGTGCTTCCTCGCACGCCCTGCTCAAACCATGTGCATGCTCTAACTGGCTTTTGTTTTTGTTTTGATTAACGGTACAGTGTCTTCTTTTAAAGAACATAAGGAAGCATGGTTCTGATGTTTCTGGGGTCTGCTCCCTGGGAGTGTGAGACCACCGGGGTGGTCCACACTGTGTTCTGGTTTGGTTTCATTCCTCCGCCCCGCTCTTTTCTTTCATGGTCTGACGTTTCCTTTCGAACCCTTGACTCCGGTAGTCTCTGCCATGTGCTCAGGACGCCCCTCGGTGACCCGACGGAGCTTAGGCAAAGTGCTGGTCTTGTTTCATGGAGGAAGGCCTTCCCTGGTGTGTGGGGGCATAGGTCTCTAACTGCAGACACTCGGGTCTGTCCAAAGAAGGTGATAAAACTCCGTATGTTTTACAAAAACCGTGAAGCTCTCGATTTGGCTCTGTGCTGATGGGGGCCTTTCTCTGGGCAGCAGTGTGTGGCCTCCGTGGGGCCCTAAAGCCTTGTGATTTTTCTGTTTTTGGTTTTTAGAGTGATTTTTTGACATGAGAACAGTGGTTCAGTTCCCATCTTGTTTCCACATTAGAAACACCTGGGATCTTTTATCAGTGGAACAGAATAGAGAACCCAGAAATGGACTGTCAGCTATATGGCCAACTAAGCTTTGACAAAGCAGGAAAGAATACCCAACGGGAAAAAGACAGTCTCTTCAACAAATGGTGTTGGAAAACTTGGACAGCCACATACAGAAGAGTAAAGCTGGACCATTTCCTTAACACCATACACAAAAATAGACTCAGAATGGATGAAGACCGTAAGTGGAGGCAGGAATCCGTCAGAGCCCTAGAGGGGAACACAGGCAGCGCTTTAACATCAGCCATAGTGACTTCTTGCTAGACACGTCTCCAGAGGCAAGGGAAGCAGGGCAAAAATGAACTTTGGAGACTACATCAAGACAAAAAGCTTCTGCCCACAAAGGAAAACAGTCGACAAAACCGAAAGACAACCAACAGAATGAGAGAAGATATTTGCAAATGACATATCAGATAAAGTATCCAAAATCTATAAAGAACTTAATCAAACTCAACACCCAGAGAAAAATAATCCAGTCAAGAAATGGACAGAACACGAACACACATTTCTCCAGAGAAGACATACAAATGGTCGGGGTGCCTGGGTGTCTCAGTCGGTGAAGCATCTGCCTTTGGCTCTGGTCATGAACTTAGGGTCCTGAGCTCGAACCCCACATCAGGCTCCCTGCTCAGTGGAGAATCTGCTTCTCCCTCTCCCTCCACCTTGGCCCCTGTTCATGCTTGTGCTCTCTCTCCCTCAAAGAAATAAAATCTTAAAGAAAAAAAAAGACATCCAAATAGCCAACAGACACGTGAAAAAATACTCAGCGTTGTGCGACATCAGGGAAATACAGATCACAAGCACAGTGACCTCCCATCAGTGCTGACAAGGATGCAGGGAAAGGGGAACCCTCTTACACTGTTGGTGGGAATGCACGCCGGTGCAGCCACTCCAGAAAACAGCATGGGGTTCCTCAAGAAATTAAAAATAGAGCTGCTCTGTAGCCTAGCAATTGCACTACTAGGTATTTATCCAGAGGACACAGGCATAGTCATCTGAAGGGGCCCCATGCACAGTAGCGGTGTCCACAACAGCCGAGCTTGGAAAGAGCCCAGACGCCCATCGACAGATGAGTGGAAGAAGAAAATGTGGTTCATACACACAAGGGAATATCACTCAGCCATCAAAAAAATGAAATCTTGCCATTTGTAACGATGTGAATGGAACTAAGGGGATATTACACTGAGCGAAGTCAGTCAGTCGGAGGAAGACAGTTACCATATGATCTTACTCATGTAAAGTTTAAGGAGCCCAACAGAGGATCGTGAGGGAGAAATAAGAGATTAGACAGGAAGACAAACCGTAAGAGACTCGTAATCCTAGGAAACAAACGGAAGTTTGTGGAGGGGAGGGGTGTGGGGGGACGGGTAACTGGGTAATGCGTTTAGGAGGACATGTGATGTGATGGGTCCTGGCTGTTACATCAGACCGATGAGTCGCTCAGCTCTGCCTCTGAAATTAATAGAACACTCTGTGTTAATTAATTCACTTTAAATTTTTAAAAGCTTTCTAATACTTTAAGATGCTCCTGGTGAAAATAGTGATTATCAATGAATATAACTCTTTTGATATCAGAGAATCAAATGTGTCAACTGCATATTTTAGTAAACTATCATTTCCTGAATGATCAATACATGAGTGAAAGATCCAAAGGGGGAAAAAAAAAGACAAAAGGAAACAGCTGTGACCTTCGAAGTGTTATGAGGTCCCGGCCCCGCGTGGCCCAGCCATCGGTCCCGTGAGGCTGGCGCGCTGGGCCCAGCTGGAGACCACAGTCCGCTGGCTTGAGAGAATGCAGAGTCCTTGCTTCGGCAGCGCGTCCCCCTCTCTGCTTGTGGGGTGACTGATGGTATTTGGCCCTCTTTTGCTAGGTTGTGATCACTGGCGGATCATAGATTCTGAGTCCAAATTTGTTTCCTTTTGTATTCCTAAGTAAACAGAATCAAAGACCAGTACAAGGTATCCGTGCGCATCCCTCCTGACAGTGAGAAGAGCAACCTGATTCGCATCGAGGGGGACCCCCAGGGTGTGCAGCAGGCCAAGCGGGAGCTGCTGGAGCTCGCCTCTCGGATGGTAAGACCTGCGGCCGGGCCCTGCCGGGCAGGAGCCTGCATGCCAGTGTCGGTGGGGTGCCTCTGCGGAGCTGCCGCCTTCTCACCCGCACTGCTCAGGCCTGGGAGTCACCCAGCTCCGGGGCGGCTCTGCGCAGGGTTTCTGCCTTGGCGATGCTGGAGGGACCGGTTCTTAGAAGCACCCAGGTGACTCCTACTGCAGCTAAGGTTGGAGATTCCCGCTGTGTGGTTGTCTGCCCCCCTGGGGGGTGGAGGGCTGTCTCCTCGGCCAAGCGGTCGGCACTGGTGTGTGTTTCTGGGTTGTGTGAGTCTGACGCAGCAGGGATTCTCCGGTTTGGCTGCATGTAGGGGTCACTGGGGAGCCGTTCAGAGTCCCGAGGAGTCACCTACTGCGTGAGTCATCATAGCTTAGCACAGACACATGCAGAATGTCAGGGAAGCCTGAGGCACAGCAGTGTATGTGGCTCGTTGGGGCAGGGAGTGAGCCCCCCACGTCTGCCGGCAGTGACGCCCAAGCCTGGAGCCTCACCTCCGAGGCCCACTTTCGACAGTAGGCTTTCCCTTGTCCTCCGATGCCAGCCAGCACACACAGCCTCCTGCCATTCCCGGCTGTCCCTGAGCTCGGTTGTGGTGCCCCCCTCATTCAGCCAGCCCTCCTCCCTTCAGGCCAGGGCCCGTTGGTCTGGGCTGTTTTATGCCCGTGTTGGACTCCTGAACCCCTGCTTCTCTGTCAGGTCCAGAGTCTCCCCTGAGCTCTTCGAGATGCTTGACTGGTAGTGTGTTCTCCTTTACCCCAGCTCTGCTGCTGCTTTTGTATATGTTGGCACATTTTAGGGAGACCTGGAGGACGGTGAGGACCATGCAAAGTCAGTATTCTTTCTTTTTAAAAAAAGAGGTTTTATGTATTTGGCAGACAGAAACACAGCCAGAGAGGGAACACAAGCAGGGGGAGTGAGAGAGGGAGAAGCAGGCTTCCCGCCGAGCAGGGAGCCCGATGTGGGGCTCGATCCCGGGTCTCCGGGGTCATGACCTGAGCCGAAGGCAGTAGCCCAACCAACTGAGCCACCCAGGCGCCCTTTTGTTCTTTCTAAATAATCATGTGCACAGGGCAGTGCTCTGAACCCAGGCTGTGTTCAGGAAGGACCCCTGCCCTTCCTGCAGAGTGTCACACCTCCTGGTCTCTTGTTCTTGTCGACATAGAAGCACTAAGTGGGCCACTGTGGCTACTTGGAGTAGCACTTCCAGCCGAAGGGCCCCGTGCTCAGTTGTTGAATTGTACTTCCTTCCAGAGAGTGACACCCAGCCTGTGTTGTTGGAGAGAGCAGGTGTCCTCTAGTGGCTGAGGACTCCCCGGGATGCCACGGGGTGGTGCTGGGCTCCCCGGGCTCCTGTGTCATCTACCTGAATCATGTTTTTAGGAAAATGAGCGCACCAAGGATCTGATCATTGAGCAGAGATTCCATCGCACAATCATTGGGCAGAAGGGTGAGCGGATCCGTGAGATTCGTGACAAATTCCCAGAGGTAAAGGTTTCCCAGTGGTGGTCTTCACTCTCTAGGAGGATGGCTTGGCGCTTAGAGATAATGTTTTAGAATCCGTCTTCACCAGTAGCTGGACTTGAATTTGTGCTGATTTGTTCCAGGTCATCATCAACTTTCCAGACCCAGCGCAAAAAAGTGATATCGTCCAACTCCGCGGGCCCAAGAATGAGGTGGAGAAGTGCACAAAATACATGCAGAAGATGGTGGCGGATCTGGTAGGGGCGTGTCCTGTCCTCAGTCGCGGCGGTGCTGCTGGTGGCGGAGACCTGGGGGAGGAGGGTGTCCCATCAGAACCCCTGCTTCAGAGGTTGCACTCGGGCTCTGGCTTGGTTTGCTGTCGACGGAGGGGCGCCATCCGTCCTAACCATGGCTGCTTAGACTGGCCGGCGCTGTTAGGGACTTCAGTGTTCTGTGGAATTCAAGTGGGGCGCAAGACTCCTTGTTTTGTGGGGGTTTTTTTAAAGATTTTATTTATTTATTTGACAGAGGGAACACAAGCAGAGGGATGGAGAGAGGGAGAAGCAGGCTTCCCACTGAGCAGGGAGCCCGATGCAGGGCTCGATCCCGGGACTCCAGATCATGACCTGAGCCGAAGGCAGTCGCTTAACCAACTGAGCCACCCAGGCGCGCCCCCCCCCCCTTTGTTTTCTTGAGGGATCTCTAGATAGTTGGATAAACTGCCTCATCCAGTGAGGAGAGAGATTTGTACGGGCAGCATGGGGAGCCATTTATTGATTTGCTATTTTCTTAAGCTGGAATGGGAACCAGCAGTTTAGAAAGTGCAGAGGTGGGTTCTTGATGGGAAGGCTGCAGGCGGACTCCTGCGCCTGTGTGGTCGTCCCCCCCGGGGCTTGCACTGAGCTCGCTGCTGCCTTGGGCTGGTGATGGGGGCGTTGCCAGCACGGAGCCCTTTCACGCTGCCGCTGCCGCTGCTGGGTGCTAGGATTCCTGAGAGTGGTGGGGTCTTTGTGCTTCGGGCTTCCCTCAGCCTGGGGCCCAGCACTCTCTCCTCTACCCAGAGCGCCCAACACATTGCTCCTGGATTTTGGAACTTGCGCTGAACATGGGGCAGGTTCTGTGGGGGGCCACTTTTTATAAAGGTGGCTGCGCACCAGTAGACAGTGGCATGCCAGGTCTGCTCGTCCTCCCCCCCCCGCCAAAAAGGTCAGAGGTCCCAGTGGGAGACGAGCAGGATCCAGGTGTGTTGTCTAATGGCAGACACTGTGGTTTTGTGCTCCCACTTGGACAAGGGGACGCGTCACTGTCCGGCCTGATGGCTTATGGGGCCACCACTTTTGTTTTTAAGGTGGAAAATAGCTATTCAATTTCTGTGCCGATCTTCAAACAATTTCACAAGAACATCATTGGGAAAGGAGGCGCAAACATTAAAAAGGTGACTGACCAGCTCTTCCCCTGAGTCTTGGCTCCCCTCGGGTTGCCCCCAGAGCCCTAAGCCATCCTGACATAACGTTGAAGGAGGGAGCCTTCCTTTCCCGCCCTGGGCTCCAGGTGTCTCAGCTGGGAAGCCACTTCTCATGGTGCCCTGTCTTCTTGTAGATTCGGGAAGAAAGCAACACTAAGATCGACCTTCCAGCAGAGAATAGCAATTCAGAGACCATTGTCATCACAGGCAAGCGAGCCAACTGTGAGGCCGCCCGGAGCCGCATCCTGTCCATCCAGAAAGACCTGGTAATGGGGTGTTGTGTGACTGGGTGAGCGCCAGGCTCTCCCCACGGCCGTGCTGCCCGTGCTTGGGCTCCTGCCACTCGCCTAGGGCCGCTGAGCACGGGCCCTGAGCAGTAGCCCTGGATCTGAGTGCTTGGAAGTCATCCTGCCCTGGGAGCCTAATCTTCATTTTTTTCAATTTTTGAAAAATTAATGTGTCAGAAACTGCATGTGTGAAGTACACGTTTTGGTGAATCTGGGCCTATGTTGTACCTGTACGGACTCCGAGTCAGTGTGACGAGGTCCTTGTGCCCCTCTCCAGCACCTCCCTCTATGTCCCCCACGCCGCCCGTCCAGCTCTTCGTCGGCTGTCAGCCACGGGGGATCGTGGTCTTTGCCGCCGCGGCCTGAGCCTCGCTCGCACAGCCGCTTCGTCAGGGCGTGGCCGTGTTGTCCAGGTGTCGTGGGGACATTTCATTGCTGGCTGATAGGTCCCTGCGCCCCGAGATCATCATCTTGTCACCTGAGATTGGTAGGGGTTTTTCAAGGGGTTTTTAGTTTATCCAGGTTGTCGGGTTTTAGCATAAAGGTTCCTGCAGCATCCCCATACTGTGCCCTGGCTGTTCATGGTAGTATAACTTGTGTCCGTACTACATTCCTTTCTTTTACCCCTGCTGCTAGCCTTTGCTCTGAAATCTAGTTTTTCTCATCAAAGTGGGTTTCTTTTAGGCAGCTTGCTTCTTTTCACTCGATCTTAAAGATTTTATTTATTAGAAAGCGAGTGGGGGGAGGAGCAGCAGGAGAGGGACAAGCAGACTCCGTGCCGTGCGCAGAGCCCATCACGGGGCTTGGGCTCCCGACCCTGAGATCAGGACATGAACCAAAATCCAAAGTCAGACCTGAACTGAGCCCCCCAGGCTCCCCAGTCTCTGCCTCTTAAATGGAGATTCTTATATCTAGTTACATTAGTAAATCTGGAGGTCAGGTAGTACGTTACGTATTTTATTACATATATTTAGTAACTGCGGTGATCGATTATTTCATCTTCAGAATTGTGGAAAATAACAGAATTTAATGCCCTTGTGTGCAGCCCTGGGGCATGCAGCCTGTTCTCACTGCTGTGCCCTCGCCCCAGCCCCTAGTTGTGGTGCTTCACAGAGCTGTCTTGTGTTTCTTTTCTATTTTCCCCATGTACTTCATTCCCTTTTTCTGCCTGCTTTTGGATTTAAGGCAGTTCTCCTATTCCTCTCATTTCCTTTTTTGGCTTATTGGATATTGGATATAACTTTTGTATTTGTGGTGGTTTTGGGGTTTTCAGGGCACGTCCTCCACTTAGGCCCTGTCTCTGGGTGACTTCCTGCCCATGGCAGCGGAGCCTGAGAAGCTGTGAAGCCCCGTCTGTCACCCAAGCCCCCGTGTCCGTGTCCCCGGCCCCCGGCCCCGCGGCACGGTGCTGCTTCACACTGGCTTCTTGCACTCAGTAGTGAGTCGGGTCATGTGGTCGGAGTGCGTTCCGTGTCGCGAGGAAGGGGCAGAGCGTCTCACAGCGAGGCTGTGCCTTTGTGCTCCCAGCAGCAGACCTCGGACTGGAGGTTTTCTTTCAGGACTTAGAACTGTTTCAGGGCCTCCCCGGTGTTTCTGAGGACACGTCTCAGGTCCCGCCTGGCTTTACCGCTCTGCACAGGCTTCTTCTGGCTGTATTTAGGGTTGTGTCACAAGAGCAAGCCTTGTGCAAGCGGCCCGTGTCTGGGTGCCCTTTTCTTCCTGTTGCTCAGAGCTCACCGAGCTTCCTGGGTGCAGAGACTTGAGCGTCGTCCCATTTGGAAAAGGTGGGGTCATTATTGACTTGCTGGTTTGTTTGGTTTTTTTTGTTTTTAGAGAGCGTGTGCGTGAGCAAAGGGAGAGGGAGAGAGAGAGAATCTCAAGCAGATTCCCTGCTGATTGTGGAGCCTGTGACCTGGATCTCATGACACTGAGATCGGGACCTGAGCCAGACTCGGAGTTAGATGCTCAAGAGACTGCCCCCAGGCCGCCTGGAGCCACTATTCAGTAGCTCTTTTCTGTCCTTGCCCTCGGGCTCTGCAGCTACTTGGGGCTAGGCCTGCTGGAGGTGGTCCTGTGATTCACTGGTATGGTATTTGGGTGGAAAGGAAAAGTATTTTCCCCGCATTAGTTTCTTTAAATTCACTGATTTTTTGTAATGTCTAATCTGCCTGTAATCCCGTCTAGTGTATTTTTCATTTTAGACATTTTCACCTGTACAAGATTAGGTGGAATATTTCATTTTTATACTTGACACACCCAGTGTTTCCGTTTCGCTTTTTTGTTTGTTTGTTTGTTTGTTTGTTTTTTCCCCCGTGGGCGTAGTCGTAGATATGGCTGCTGTTGTGTCCCTGACCCACTGGCTCTAATGTCTGTGCCACTTCTGGGCTGTTTTCTGTTCTTTCCCCACTGAGTGGTTTCTTGTGTTTCTTTGAATGATATTTTTTCACTGGATGCCAGGAATTAGGAAGTCTGCTTGGATGGATGCTGGAGATTTTTGCATTCCTGTCGCTGTCTTTGAGCTTTGTTAAGGTACTTTGAAATACTTTGCTCCTTTTTGGACTTGCTCTTAAAACACCCAAGGGCTTCTGTGCCCTGCGGTCCTTCCCGTGGTGACGTCAGCGTGGAGGCAGTCTCTGGCTCACGGGACTTCCACCAGTCCTGGTCTCCCCAGACTGTCAGCTCTGTGTTCTCGATGCAGGGACCCAGCCAGGGACCGCCGTCAGGACCACCTTGCTTGCTTCCCATCTCTGGTGTGTTGAACCCCATTGTTTCCCATGGGAGGAAAATAGTGGTCCCTGTTGTCTCACTTGACTGGAGGCGGGGCTTTCATAGGAAAGGCTGATGGTCCCTGGGCATCTTGGCTGTGTCTCTTTTTCATGCTGTGGCATGGAGACGTCCCTTCTATGCTGTATGAAATTCTGCTTACCCCCCAGCCCTCATCTACCCACACACACAAGGGCTCCAGGCTCTTCTGCAGTGGATATGCCATCGTGTGTCCCACACCTCACAGACTGTGTCATTTCAGGCCAACATAGCCGAGCTGGAGGTCTCCATTCCCGCCAAGCTGCACAACTCCCTCATTGGCACAAAGGGCCGCTTGATCCGCTCCATCATGGAAGAGTGTGGCGGTGTGCACATTCACTTCCCGGTGGAGGGCTCGGGAAGTGACACAGTTGTCATCAGGGGCCCCACCTTGGACGTGGAGAAGGCCAAGAAGCAGCTCCTGCACCTGGCTGAGGAGAAGGTGAGCTCCACGCCCGGGAGTAGTAGTGGCACTGTGTCTCTCTCGCACTAGAAACCCTTACCCCATTGTTGTGTCAGGTCAGAAAATTGCTTCGGATACCTTTTTGTGTCTTTGATTTTGCCACTGCTGAACAAAGTGCCTTGGCATCTGGAATGCCTCCTCAAACAATGTAGAAAACTTGCCGTTTGGCTTATTGGTTGCTTTGGTTTTTTTGTTTTTTAGGGTTTTTTTGGTAAGATTTTATTTATTTACGAAGGGGAATAGCACAGGAAAAGGGAGAAGCAGGCTCCCCGCCAAGCAGGGAACATGATGTCTGGGATCACGACCTGAGCCGAAGGCAGACGCTTAACCAGACTGAGTCCCCCAGGAGTCCCTGGGGTTTTTTTAAAGTATGATTTCTAGACAACAATACCCAACTTTCTTAGCATAGACTTCTGAGCTTTGATGGGCATGAACGAAACCTGTGACCATCGCTGCAATGAAAATGTTTTGGCCCTCACGCCCTGACCACCTGCATGGAGTCACCTTTGCCCCTTTGTCGGAACCACGTGGGGGTGTGCTGCTGGGCCCGGCCGTGTTCCCGTGGCGCCGCGGGGGGGGTGAGTGGGGGGGTGGCCGGAGAGCCTTGCAGCTCTGTGCTTTTCCACGCCACCCTGGCCGGTCGGTCACATCTTTGCCCTTGTGCATTCGGAACCAGCTTCGCGGTTTCTAGGGGGAAGCCTGCTTGGGTTTGCACTGGAACTCTGTTGAATCTAAGGATCAAATTGAGGAGAATTGACAACTCAGAAGTTGGAGTTTTCTAGGTTTTGTTCTTAAGTTTTTAAGTCTGTGATTTTTCGTTGGTGTTTTGTAGTTTTTAGCATGCAGTTCTCATTCATACTTTGTTCAATTTAAATCCTTATTATTTTGCTTTTTAGTGCTGTTGAAAATGGTACTTTTTAATTCATTTTAATTCCCATTGCTGTAGTGGGTAAAAATATATCTGATATTTTTATATTGGCTTTGTTTTATGCATCTGGTTTAAAGTTCAGTTCCAGTAACATTTTTTTGTGGATTCTTGTGAGCTTTCTGTGTAATACACATCATCCGTGAACAGTTGAATTCTTTCTTCCTGATCCGTAGGTGTGGTCTTACTGTGGTGTTTGGGCCTCCAGTAGTTTGGGGAGGGCGCTGGGTCCCTCACCGGTGAGCGGGGGTGAGCTACTCTGGGGAGGGTGCTGGTCCCTCACCGGTGAGCGGGGGTGAGCTACTTTGGGGAGGGCGCTGGGTCCCTCACCCGTGAGCGGGGTGACCTACTTTGGGGCGGGTGCTGGGTCCCTCACCGGTGAGCGGGGGTGACCTACTTTGGGGCGGGTGCTGGGTCCCTCACCCGTGAGCGGGAGTGAGCTACTTTGGGGCGGTCGCTGGGTCCCTCAGCCGTGAGCGGGAGTGAGCTACTTTGGGGAGGGCGCTGGGTCCCTCACCCGTGAGCTGTGGGCCTCCTGGCTGGGCTGAGGACCTTCCCTCCTGTTGCAGGGTTGCCGAGAGCTGCTGTGGGAGCCGGGCTGGGACTGTGTAGGAGGCTTTCTCTATGTTGACACAACAGCGTGGTTTCTCTTTTTTAAGCATATGTATTAGATTGTTTTTAGGGTCTTTGTGGGGCTTTTTGTTTTTCTGAAGTTTATCTGGGATGAGCACCCGTTTGGTTTAGATGTGCTGTCCTTCGTCATTTGGCTAGGCTGGGCTCACCTAGCTCATTCACTTTTTAGTAACACTGCTCTTTGCCAGTGTTTGAAGATGAGAAGATTCTCTTGGAGGTGTTGGGAAACCAGCATTTAAAAGATAACAAAGTTCATCTGCTTATTACTATTGAGCACGTTGGCAGACCTCCTTTTCTTTTCCTTTGTTTCTTCGGGCTCCTGCGGCAGGTTCCAGAAGACAGGGGAGGCAGGGGGATGGTGTTGTTTGGGCCTGAGTCAGCCTAGAGGTGTGTGCCCTCTTCTGCTGAATCTGCCAGAGGGGCTGCTGTCCTCCACGGGGCCATCATGTCGGGACCTTTGCTGTGCCCTGGCTTCCTGGTGTCCCATGAGGGCCTTGCTGTTGGGGTGTGGGGGAGCGTGGTGCCCCACTTGGGGAGGAGCAGTAGGGCCGGGCCTGGGGGTGGGGCTGGCAGTCCCTTGGGCTTATCTGCCAAGCAGGCACCCCGCTATCCCCTCGCACCCCGAGGCCGTCCTCACCTAGCCCTCTCTGTGGGCAAGAGCAGCTTGCCGGGGCTGGGTCACTGCCAGAAGGTGGCAGGACTAGGACTGTGAGTGCACGAGCTCTGAGCCGTCTGGGTGTCTGGGTGGTGGGGCGGCCCTAAGTACTTCCTGTTGGGTACCCATCCCCTCGTTTTAGTGTGGCTCGAGAGCCACAGGCCTAGAGAACAACGGCCTGCTCCGGGGACGGGGGCAGGTAGCATCAGGCCAGTGATCTGGGGTTGGTTTCCACAGCAAACCAAGAGCTTCACCGTTGACATCCGTGCTAAGCCAGAATACCACAAGTTCCTTATCGGCAGAGGGGGCGGCAAAATCCGCAAGGTGCGTGACAGCACTGGAGCCCGCATCATTTTCCCAGCGGCGGAGGACAAGGACCAGGATCTGATCACCATCATCGGGAAGGAGGATGCTGTCAGGGAGGCCCAGAAGGAGCTGGAGGCCCTCATCCAGAACCTGGTAAGGCCCAGCGGGTGCTGCGCCGTGGCCGTGCTCGCAAGCTTGGTGGGAGGGTCGCTGACTCCTGCCCGCCCTCCGTGCCGCAGGATAACGTGGTGGAGGACTGCATGCTGGTGGAGCCCAGGCACCACCGTCACTTTGTCATCCGGCGAGGCCAGGTCTTGCGGGAGATCGCTGAGGAGTACGGTGGGGTGATGGTCAGCTTCCCTCGTTCGGGCACACAGAGCGATAGGGTCACCCTCAAGGGTGCCAAGGACTGCGTGGAGGCGGCCAAGAAGCGCATCCAGGAGATCATCGAGGACCTGGTAGGTGCCTGGGAGGGTGGCAGGACTCTGGCAGGGGCGAGGTGAGCAGCCAGGGGCTTCCCCAGCCCGACAGTGGGCTCCCCCAGTCAGGCCGGGGCTCTCAGCCTCTGGCCTGCGTCCTGACCTTTGGTGTAAATACCGCTTCTAACAGCAGCTTTTTAAAACGTGATAAAATGCAGTTTGTACAAGGAGCCAGCCTCTCCTCTCCAGAGGGAAGAGAAGAGATGGAAGGGGAGGGTCTGTCCGACTGGGTCCACACAGAAACCGCTTGGGCTTTCCAAACCAGCCCTGTGGAGCGTCCCCACTGTGGCCTGGACAGGAACTGCCCCGACCGGCAGTAGTCTCAATGCCACCTCATGGAGTCACAGCCCCGGCATTTGCTGTCACCGGCTCCCGGAGCCGCCCGTCGGGGATAGCACCTAGTGGTGCGGGAGGCAGGGCGCTCTGTGAACAGACAGGAAGCCGTTGTCCTCCCAGCTCTGGGGGGCAGTGAGCCTCGTGCCATTTTGTGCAGACAGATCATCAGTACTTTATTGTGTCTGGGAAATGTGTCAGAGCCCCACGGCCCTCTCTTCTCTCCACCCTGTTGTTTCGGAAGCACTCGAGGTGTCTGCGGCACTGACTGGAGGCTGGTGAGCATGTGCACTGACCCGAAGCAGTTAATCTCTGTCTTTATTTTGTCCTTTTCTTCTCTCTAACCTCCCAGGAAGCCCAGGTGACCATAGAATGTGCCATACCCCAGAAGTTCCATCGATCTGTCATGGGCCCCAAAGGTTCCAGAATTCAGCAGATTACTCGGGACTATAACGTTCAGATTAAGTTCCCAGACAGAGAGGAAAACCCAGGTGGGTCGCAGCGGTGAGCTCTGTGCTGAATGGGGAAGCAGGAGGTGTGTGCATGGGCCCCACCCAGGGACTTCCGGGGCTTCTCTAGGAGCTGGGCTCTGTCCGTCGCTGCAGGGTGATGGGGGCCCTCCCAGCGTCCAGAGCCTTGCTGTGGGTGACGAGGCAAAGGGGGGCATAGCCCCTGCAGCCTCTGAAGCAGGAGAGCCCCCCACCCCTTGAGTTTGGTTCTGGGGCTTCTCACGGGTCCCAGGTGACTTGTATGCCGGAGCGGCTGCTTGCACTCTGTCCCCTGAGAGGCAGGCAGCCCCTGGCTGCCCTTCTGCCACAGCCCCCTAGCTCCAGTGTCCTCCTTGTTGTTTGGCTCTACGTGAGGTGGTCGGCGGTCATGAGGTGACCTGCACAGCGAGGGGTCTCAGAGCTCAGTCTCCCACCACCTGTCTCCTCCTTGGCAACCAAGTGTGTCGTTTTTGTTGACTGGTCTTGGTGGATGGGACGGGGCAGCCTCCTGGGTCCACTCCATGTGCCCTGTCCTCTGCAGAGCTGGTTGTGGCCCCCAAAGCTCCTCTCTTGCCCTGAGAGGACAGGCTATTTTGAGTACATGTGGAGGAAAACTGTATGGGATAAAGATGTATTCTCTAGACTCATCATCCCAATTCCGTCTGTTTTCTCTTGCTCCCCTTTCTTTTATGCATAGTCATTTTTTCTAACTCATTTGAGTGTACTCTTCAAACTTAGTTTAGTGACTCCTTTCTAAGAATAAGAACATTTTTCTGACATCACTTGTGGTAACTGGGGGATGTCTGTCAGGATCACGTGATGTAACAGTATGTGATGCTGTGGCCGAATTCAGTCAGCGTTCAAATTTTTATCCCTTTGGAAAGTGTCAGCAGAGCCCAGCCTTCCCCCCGAGCTGGGTACGGGACGGTGATTGCTTTGTGTCTGGGTGCACGACTGGTCCCCCGCCAGCCAGTCACGTGTCATGGCCCTTCATTCCTGAAGCTGGCGGAAGAACCTGGTGCAGCCTCCGCCCTCCCAGCCTGTGGTGCAGACACAGTGCTGCCTTCCCCGCGCTTTCCCCTGGGAAGCCGGGCGCCCGTGGGTCGGCACGCTTTCAGGTGTTCGCGTGGAGGGTGCTGGGTCAGCACTGTGAGCTCCCCACCCCTCCCACCCCTGTCTCCCCAGTTCACAGCGTAGAGCCGCCAGTCCAGGAGAACGGTGACGATGCTGGAGACGGGAGGGACACCAAAGAGGCCGAGCCCGGCTCCCCCAGGAGGTGCGACATCATCATCATCTCCGGCCGGAAAGAAAAGTGTGAGGCTGCCAAGGAAGCCCTGGAGGTGGGTGCAGCCTGGCACCTGGGCGCTGCCGACGGGCACAGAACTGGCGGCTTCAGTGACAGTAGGGGCAATGTGGTCTCCAGCCTCAGTTTCCAGATCTGTCTCGAACCTGGAAGGATGAGTCCTTCGTGCAGTGAGGGCTTTCCTGAGTGCGGCCTCAAGCCGGGACCTGTGTGACGGGCTGTGGTAGTGCAGTGCGCGGGGCGGTGCCTCTGCGGGGCGGTCACATGAGCAGCAGGACTCTGTCGTGTGTCTGGGGGGAGGTGGGGAGGGCCAGAGCAGGGACAGAGCAGGCTGTCCCCTGCTGATGTCGCTGAGACGCACAGCCTGTCCCCAACGTGAGTGAGGCCGGGAGTCTTAGTCCCGGCGGTCCCCTCGGTGAGCCTCAAGGGGCCCTGTAACCTGGATTTGCTTTGGTTTCTGCAAGTGTCCTGTCATGTTGAGGAGCGTAAGCTTGCTACGCGAGTCTGAAAGTTTGCTCTGTTGGCATTCATCTTAAAAAAATGGATTCCGTGGTTTTGTTTTGGCTGTTTTGTTCTGAAAGTGCACAAGCAAGCGAGGGGGAGAGGCAGAGGCCGACTCACCAGCCAGCTCCCCAAGCGTAGAGCCTGCTGCAGGGCCTGATCCCAGAACCCTGAGGTCAGGACTGGAGCCGGAATCCAGAGTCACATGCTCAGCCGACTGAACCACCTCGGCGCCCTTGGATTCCATGTTCTTTTTTTTGTCTTGAGTTAAAAGCCTGAGTGGTGGTCTCAGTTTAGGCAGAACAACATGGAAGGAAGCTTCCAGGAAGCTCCCCGTAGTTGTCCCAGGGCCGCTCTGCCCCCCCCCCCCGCCCCCGCTGGCTCTCAGCCCTGCCCCTGCCCGTCCCCCCTGCAGGCGCTGGTCCCAGTCACCATCGAGGTGGAGGTGCCCTTTGACCTGCACCGGTACATCATCGGGCAGAAGGGGAGCGGGATCCGAAAGATGATGGACGAGTTTGAGGTACCCTGATCTGCAGTCTTTCCCCTAGAGCCGGGGTTGGGCGGGAGCCCTCCTGAGGGCCTCCGGCGATCCAGCCTCTTCGTGGTGCGCCGTTTTCCTGCTCTCAGTGCGGCAGCGGGCCGCCCCCGTCTTGGTCCGGGACCCCATCTGCATCAGGTCTCCTGTGTCCCTGCAGGTGAACATCCACGTGCCGGCGCCGGAACTGCAGTCTGACATCATCGCCATCACTGGCCTCGCCGCGAATTTGGACCGGGCCAAGACCGGCTTGCTGGAGCGTGTGAGGGAGCTGCAGGCCGAACAGGAGGACCGGGTGGGTGTGCGTGGGGCGCTGGGTACCGCCTCCGCAGTCGCGGGCCTCAGCCGTCCTCTCGCCAGAGCGTCCCCTGCACCCTGGCCATGCTGCAGCCCGGCCGGCCCCAGCCGGCACTGTCGCGGTTCGTGTCTGGTGGCCTTTCTTCAGACGCCACGTTGGTGGGCGTGGCCTTCTCATCCACGTAACAGCAGCACAGTTAGACTTCCTGTTAGCGCTTTTTTTTTCTTCAGTGTAACCCTGCTGTGTTAGTAGGGTGTTCTCAGCTCCCACGGCCTCAACCGGCCGCCAATGTCCCAGGCTGGCTGGCACTCTTCTCCTTCTGGCCTGCTTCTGTGCCCCAGCCTTGAGAGACCTCCCCGCCAAGAACGTTTGTACACTTACCCCTCCGACCCCTGTTAAACCAATGAGTCAGGCTCAGAGCCACTTCCCGCGCCAGCCTTGTTGGCGCCCGACCAGGCCCTTCTGAAGGGTCTTCTCCCTTGCTTCCAGGCAGGTCTGAGCTGGTGGGCCGGGGCGACACGGAGGCTAACGGGAAAGCCGTGTCTGGTTTTTGTCACCGGCAATCCCTTGGGGGTCCAGGACAAAAATACGGGGTGCTGCATGTGAGGGTAAAGGTCGGGCTTGAACTCCTCCACCCTTGTCTTATCTGTAGGCTTTAAGGAGCTTTAAGCTGAGCGTTACTGTGGACCCCAAATACCATCCCAAAATTATTGGGAGAAAAGGGGCAGTGATTACACAAATCCGCTTGGAACATGACGTGAACATTCAGTTTCCCGATAAGGATGATGGGAGCCAGGTAAGAATGACAGCTTGGGTCAGACTCCATTGCCGGAGCGTTTTGGAGCAGCTAGACCTGGGATCAGGGAGCGGGCAAGCTTAGGATGTGCCAGGTGGGTAGGGGGAGGGCACGCTGCAGAGTGACAGGTCCCGGGGGCCGGATCTTGCCTTGGGCGCTGTGTCTGTGTCAGCCTGCGTTGCCACGTGGACCTAGGGCGCTTCCCCCCCCTGCCCACCTGGTCATCCTGGCGGGCAGGCTGGGGCTCAGACTGTGTCCCTCCCACACGGTTGTCACCCCAGGTATACAGGCCTTCAAGGGGCACCCTCCCCCTGCCTGTCTCCCTCTTGGCTCCCAGGCTCCCCCAAGGGCCCCTTCCAGCACAGCCGTGCACACAGTGGGAGCCCCGTCTCTGTCTCTCTTCCAGTGGCACGCAGCACAGCACCTAGAAATGGTTTGCTAGAATCTTCCGGCCAGCTAGTTGCAACATACCTCTGTAGACTCTGGCCTTCCAACCCTGCGTTCGTGCTCTGGTGGGCCATTTGCCAGGGCCTGTGGGGACTCACCCTGCGGCCCCGCCTTTCCTGCCCACCGCCCGCCGGGTCCGCCTTCCCCAGCGCGTTCCTCAGTCTCTGCGCTCCTCACAAACATGTTTACGCTGCTGTTGTTTTCTGTTCTTTGTGGTGGTGTTGGGAAGTGAGCTGTACGCCCAGCGTGGGGCTTGAATTCATGACCCTGCGGTCAGGGCCCCTCTGCTCTGCCAGCTGAGCCCGCCAGGTGCCCCTCTGACATTTTCAGTGTTTTTATCTTTTTTTTGTTAACTTAATTTTTTTTCCAAGATTTTATTTATTTATTTGTGAAGGTGAGAACAGGGTGAACAGAGCCCAAGAGCCTGGAGAGGGGGAAGCAGGCTCCCCACTGAGTAGGGAGCCGGACGCAGGGCTCCATCCCAAGACCCTGAGATCCTGATCTGAGCCACCCAGGCGCCTGTAGTTTTTAACATGTTTCATTCTGAGAATTGAGCTCTTTTAACCGCCCCCCCAGCTACATTTACTCCTTCCCTTTTCTACGTAGATAGCACGTTTTTAGTCGCTCTTTGGTTTTCAGACCATTGTGGTTCATATTCCGCGAGCTGAAGAGGGTCAGGTGGCCACATCTCCTTCACAGGCAGCTTTTTCCTGGGAGGCTCATACTTCCGTCACCAGGTGTGCTCTGTGTGTGTCTGGGGAGGCGCTCGTCGGCAGGTGGCAGGTTCTGGGCATCGAGGCAGCGGCTGTGCTCTGCCGTCTCCTGGGACCCTCGTGGCCTCTTCTGGGCAGGCCTCCAGGTTCCTGCTCTTCAGCTTCATTTCCAAGTGTTTCTGTTCTCTGGTCAACGGAAGCTGCTCTTTTATAGGTGTAGTGTGTTCCCGCACCTTAAAGAACCTGGCTTCCAGGGCTGATTCTGGGTTCACATGTTCTTTATGCCCTGAGTAGTGTGTCTACGCTGCCCACGCTCTGCAGGTGGGGTGCCCTCGCCTCTCCCTGTGTGCGTAGGCAGCTTGAAGGCTCGTGGGATGGGGCGAGCTGTGGCTGTGGAGCGCCGGCCAGTGTCTGGAACTTTCTCTCCAGGGAGACGCCTCCAGATGCAGGGCCCGGGGTCACCAACACTGTGCAGCTGCCCTTTCTTTTCCCATACGTGTCTTTTTGGGGTTAGGGTAGAAGAGGAGTGGGCAGGAGGAGCTAATAGGCATTGTTGCCCTGTGTTAAATCAGCACTTGAGGGGGGGCGCCTGGGGGGCTCAGTCGTTGAGCGACGGCCTTCGGCTCAGGTCATGGTCCCAGAGACCCGGGATCGAGCCCCAAATCGGGCTCCCTGCTCGGCGGGAAGCCTGCTTCTCCCTCTCTCACTCCCCCTGCTTGTGTTCCCTCTCTGGCTGTGTTTCTCTCTGTCAAATAAATAAATACAATCTTAAGACAAAAAAATGAGCACCTGACGTTCTTTTCTGGCTTTTTTCTGTTGAGTGGGTCAGTGTTTACCTGAAGGTGAGGCCTGCCTCGCTCAGCTGGTGCTGCCTCTTGTCGCCTCACAGAACTGCACCTGCTGGGCTGGGGCTCCCAGCCTGGAATTTCTGGGGGCGTCCCCTCTTCTGACTGGCTGTTCCTTTCTCAGCCCCAGGACCAAATTACCATCACAGGGTATGAAAAGAATACAGAAGCTGCCCGGGATGCCATATTGAAGATTGTGGGTGAACTTGAGCAAATGGTTTCTGAGGATGTCCCGCTGGACCACCGTGTTCATGCCCGCATCATTGGCGCCCGAGGCAAAGCCATCCGCAAAATCATGGATGAATTCAAGGTGGGTCCCCAGCCCAGCCACGAAGGGGCGTCATTAAGTCCTGGAAGCATGGTGGGTGCAATGGGGTGCACGCTTCACACGGACCGGCCCAGGGCCTCGGGTCCTCCTGCCTCCGCTTCTGACTGCACGTAGGGTTTGGAAGCGAGACCTCTGACGCTCAGGTTCCTGTCCCTAAGTTGGTGAGGTGGTGCAGAGGGCATGGCCGTGTGCCGTTGACAGTGCGGGGCAGTGTCGTGTCCTGGCCGCAGGGCGGGCAGCCCCACGGCGCGCTCGCGGCCTCTCTGTCCTGTCAGGCCACGCTTAGCTCTGGCGTACAGGACCTTTGCCTCCTGACAATAAGGTTGACTTGGGACAAGTTCTCTAGAAACCCACCATTGGCAGCCATGCATAACCATGAGCTCCTAGGGGGAGTGCTCGCGGCCACTCAGCTGCTGTGTGTGTTCCTTCTAGGTGGACATCCGCTTCCCACAGAGTGGGGCCCCAGACCCCAACTGTGTCACCGTGACGGGGCTCCCAGAGAATGTGGAAGAAGCCATCGACCACATCCTCAACCTGGAGGAGGAATACGTGAGTTGTGACTGGGCAGAAGGCCTGTGCCCGGGCCTCGCCGCCTCTGACTGGCCTGGGCAGGCAGTAGGGCTGTGTGCGTGCCCACTGAAGACTGACCCCCCACCCCCCGTGCCCACAGCTGGCTGACGTGGTCGACAGCGAGGCCCTGCAGCTGTACATGAAGCCGCCGGCCCACGAGGAGTCCAAAGCGCCATCCAAGGGCTTTGTGGTCCGGGATGCTCCCTGGACCGCGAGCAGCAGTGACAAGGTCAGACGCTCTCTGCCCTCCATGTGCCCTGGGAGGGGGCACGCCGGCAGCACTTACCTCTCCACAGGGGAGGCCCCTCGGGCAGGAGCCCCTTACTGAAGCTGTGCACTCTTTCCCTACAGGCCCCTGACATGAGCAGCTCCGAAGAGTTTCCCAGCTTTGGGGCTCAGGTGGCCCCCAAGACCCTCCCATGGGGCCCCAAACGATAATGGTCAAAAAGCAGAAACCTCTCCAGCCTGCTGACCCCAGCACACACGGTTTGTCTCAATCTGACCCAGCAGCTGGACCCTCCGTAAATTGTTGACGCTTCCCCTCCCCCCCCGAGGTCTCGCAGTGAAGCCGGGCGCGCCAGCACCCCGCGTGCGCTCAGGGCCTGCTCCCTGACACCTTGCTTTGGGACGGCTCTCCGCTGTGGTGAACACTAACAGAGGTAATTGGACATTTCCCTGTCGGCGTCCTGGCTCATCCAGCATGTCCTCCGTCAAGGCCCCGGCCTCCACTCTGAGAGTCCACAGCTGTGGCCGAGTCTACTTCCTGTGTCATGACCTCAGGAAATAAATTTCCTTGACTTTGTAAAAGCCAAAACGTTTGCCCTCTTCCTTTCCCACCTCCTTTCCTCCCTCTGCTTGCCGTCCAGACCCTCCTTGTCGAATGCAATCCACCTTCTTCCAGCTGCCAAAAAGCCCACTTAGTGCAGACCACAGGGTGGGGAGGAAGACCCAGTTTGCACACCGGGAGCGCCCAGACGCAAAGGAGAGCTGCGGTGGAGCCCGAGGGGACCAGAAGGGCAGAAGGGTGACCCGGGTTCTCAGGCGTTCCTGGCTTTACACACGTTGGGGTCTGAAAGCACCGCATGTCTCCACCCCCACACCACACGGCACTGGAGACCCCCAGTCTGGTGAGTGAAGCCTGAAGGCAAGGCCGCACATCTCCATGTGGGTCCACTGTGGCTGGCATGGTGGCCTGGTGTGGCCTGAGAAACGTGGGCACAGGGAGAGGGGGGGCCTGCGGAGCAGCGGTGGAGACCGTGCACTCCTCCCTCGTGCCCACCCGCACGGATGCTAGGCTGAGTCGCCTCCTTTCTACCTCAGAGCCAGCATGGCGTGGCCCCGTGCTCAGGGGAGTGCTGCCCCCTGCGCTCAGCCTCCTGGTTTAGAGGCTTCTGGTGGTGGCATGTTTGGTGCGGCGCTGGGGCCCCCCCAGGCTGTCCTCTGACGCAGGCCCAGATGCCCAGCGTAGGCTCCTGGGGCCTGGCTTGGAGAGGCAGGCTTCGCGGTCCCGGCATGCAGAGGCGCTCAGGTGCCCGCACTGGAGGATCGGGTGCTGACGAGGGAGGATCCACTGTGCCTCGGGTGTGCGGGGGAACTGTGGCTGTTGGACCACAGGCCTTGGTGAGACAGAGTCCCCCAGCCCGCAGCTGACTGGTGAAGGTCCACTCTGGAGAGGGAAGGTGGCCCCGGGCAGCGCGGAGGCGCCTGTGTGCCGGGTCATGTGGGAACGAGGATGGGCCCTGCCCATCCCTGCCCCTGCCCCCACAGAGGTGACTGGGTCTTGTCACGCTGTCCCAGCCCGAGATACTGGAGTTCTAGGGGCCAAACGTGGGGCCCCCACACCCCTCACTCTGGAGCTCCGTTAACTGAAGCTCGGGGGCTTTCCGACTCTGAGATTGAGTAGGCCAGGAGTCGCCTTCGCGAGCTTCCATCCGCTGCGGCAGCCTGCGGTGTGCCTGTCTCCAGGAGCGATAGGCTGGGGCGGGAGAGAACGCACACTCAGTGAACAGGCTGGGTGACCCCAGAGTAGACCCAGTGAGGAGACGGCGGGAGAAGGGGAGGCACCGCCTTGCCTTCCTCTCTTGGGGGCCCTGATTGGGAAAGGACACCTCCTCTCCACCTCCGTGAGGTTTGGACCCTTTCTGCTGGCCATCTTGCTTCCCTCCAGCGGCCCCTCCGACTCGTATGGCGCCTATCCAAAACCCTCTAACTTTCCTCTTTTCTACAGCGTCCTTCCACCCCTGCCCTTCCCTAGAGGTCAATATTAAATTTTCACAAGTTTTTTGCACATCTGCCGTTTATTGCTAAATGTTGTACATGCAAACCTCCTCCCCACCCCCAGACTGTATTTGGGATCTTGTGTGCTCTGTTTTTGGTGGTTGTTACTAAAGGTTGCTTGGTGACCCTGCCCGGGCCCAGTCTCCTGCAGCCAGCCCTGCGCTGGGACGGCCTTGGGCAGGGCTTGTGTGCATGTGCATTGGCTTTGTGGAATGTCTTCCATATCATGTGTTCCCATAGCTATGACCCGTCCCTTGGCCTTAATTTTGGAACCTGGAAATTATATGCAAACTTGTGTAAAGGCTTATGAATATGGATGACACTGGAATTTTATAAATTCTAAAATAAAACACAAAACCAGACACAGCGTGCAAGAACTCATTTTGTCGTGCAGCATGTCTTGTCTTGGTCGGGTGGGGCCACAGACGTCTTCGACGTGCTCTTAAGTGCTAACTTGTCTTTGGTGTGATTCTCCCGGCCGGCCTGTGGGAGATGGATCAGGGCCCTGAGAGCAGAGAGGCAGGGGGTGGGAGGGAAGTGGGCACTGGGCCCTGAGCAGGGGTGAGGGCAGCCGGCACACCTGGTGTGGAACCCCTGCCCTGAGGGCCAGGTGGGAGCGGGCAGGCCGCAGCTAGCCTTGGGGACCCCCAGCCAGCACCTGGGGGGCAAGGTGTATGAGCAGAGACCCAGGGTCACTGAGGTCCCAGTGCTCGCGGCCAAGAAGGGGCAGGAGGTGAGCCGTGGCCTCTGAGGGCGATGAGCTTTTGACAGCCCTGGGGCCTCGGAGTCCCTGCCGTCCAGCTGGGACTGCCGATGTGAGGTGACTCCTGTGGCCTCAGAGGGAGGGGACTACTGAGTGACTCCAGGCATCTAGGCTGTGGGCGCAGACTCTCTGAGCCCAGGGAGAGCCGGTCCCCAGGAAAGGGTGCGAGACAGAGTGATCATAGTGTGTCACGTGCCCAGGCAGGGTGCCGGGCCAGGCGCCAGGCCACCGGGGGACGAGGGAAGGGGACGCAGCAGCGCTGGGGGGTGGCAGGGGGCGCACCTTATTCTCAGCCAGCGCCTGCTTGGCCAGGTAGTACTCCCGCTTCACTTTGACCTCCACAGACTCAGGAACGTCAGGTACCAGCAGGTCGAGGACCCGGCCAATGGAGAACACCACGTGCTGGGAGCAGGACTTGGTGAGCAGTGGGAAAGGGCACCCACCCTTGGTAGAAGAGGCACCTCGAGTGGCCTGAACAGGGCCAGGGCTGGGCATCTGCTCCCCAGGGTGTGGGCGGAGCTGGAGAAGAGCGGTGCAGCAGAGGAAAACCCCGGAGGGCAGAAGCCACAGCTGCAGACTGTCCCAGGTTCTGGGGCCCTGTGAGCCTCCTGGGGCGCCGCAGCACCCAGAGACAGAGGCTGGGCAGGGGCTGACTCATTCCAAGATGGGAAGAAGACGGTGCGCAGGAGAGCTGTGATGGGACCTGGGGATGGCACGTCTGCACCCCATATCCTCCCCATCTCCCCAAGAGCTGCACACCACATAGTGGGTCTGCCAAGGCATCCTGGGGCTGGGAGCAGTGGCAGAAGCCAACTGGGGAACCGGGAGCCCGGCTCACCTCAAACACAATGACGAAGGCCAGGCGGATGGCCAGAAGATTCCAGTAGGTTGGGGAATACTGCCCATCATCTTCCCTGAAAGCCTGGTACCTACGGGAGACCAGGAAGTCAGTGTGGGCAGCTGGGGCTTAGCCTCTTCCTCCCTGACACTGTGATTCTGGGCCCAGTGTGCCCGAGGGTGCCTGGAAGGGAAGTGCTCCCGAACAGGCTACTCTGGGCCTTTAGCTTTCAGTGCTGGGGCCCCACGGAGATGGATGGATGGGTGGGATCACCTCAGTCCCCTGCAGCCTAAACTGGGCCCCGTGGTGGCAAATGTCCTATTGTCCAGCTGATGTGCAATACAGTAAATCTGTGCTTCTGTGGGCGCTGTCATGCTACTTAACACCATGAAAATGTGCCATTCCGAGTGGCCTGAACAGGGCCAGGGCTGGGCATCTGCTCCCCAGCGAACTCTGCTCACACGTGCACCCCCAGCACAGCTCTCCCTGGCGGCGCAGCTCGCTCTTTCCCGTTCGACACCTTGCCGTCCTTGGACAGCTGCTTGTACTTCTGACAAGATGCAAAATTCCATTTTGTGACATAAACTTAACACGCTGAACTCCATGGAAAGCACTACCGGGGCCACCGTTGTGGGAGATGGGGAATCTCGAATATTAAACGGTAATTGAGGGGAAAGCTATCAGTGAGTGCCATAAACTTTCAGTGGCTACACTCCACACGACAGAAGAGGGACGGGGAATGCAGAGAGGGTTCTACGAGATCACCCTGAACACTCTATAGAGAGCAGAAGGTATATCAAACGTTAGCTGTGCCCTCGAGACACACAAACGTGGTCTGAGTTCCAGAAGCTGCGAATGCAGACCAGACACACTCTATTTGAAACAATGAAGTGGAGAGGTTTCCAGAACTAAGATCGCCTTTTAGATCAAAAGCATGTACCGGGTTTCAGAAGCTTGTGAGTCCACCATCACAGAGACCTGTTAGTAACGCAAGTCAAGGAAAATGAGGAAAACACTCCTAAGGCTGCAAACACTTCCTACAAGAAAGGCCGAGTCACAGGAGAGTAACAGTCCCCCGGAACCGCATGCCTGCACGGAAGGACAGAAGCCAGGTGAGCTCGGGGCTTGCCCGCCACACACAGCGCTCCTGAAAGGGCTCCTCCAGGATATGCCTCTGCAGGAATAAGCATGAACTCAGAGGGAAGACAGTGCAGAGGAAGCCGCAGGCCAGAAGCTACTAATGCATACCGAATAGATGCAATCAACACATTACTTTAATAGTACAACTAAAAGTGACAATTACAAGGTGCAGTGGTGGGTGCTCCGTGGGCAGTAAAGTGAAGACCCTCGTCACACGCCTGGACAGGAGACCAGTGAGCCCCCAAGTCTTGGTTAGGAACGCGTCTATACTTAAGGGGGAGTGCTAAAACTGCAAGGGTAACCTCTAAAATAACAAAAATGGGCACCTCACTTCCAAATGAGCAAGAGGCTGGAGCTCCTGGGCCTGGGGCCAGGGTCCACCGCCTGTTCCAGCCCTCCTCAGCCCCGGCGCCCCGCCCTCCTCAGCCCCGGCGCCCCGCCCTCTCAGCTCCGCCACTCAGCCCCGGCCCCGCCCCTTCAGCCCCGGCGCCCCGCCCTCTCAGCTCCGCCACTCAGCCCCGGCCCCGCCCCCTCAGTCCTGGCGCCCCGCCCCTTCAGCCCCGGCGCCCCGCCCCTTCAGCCCCGGCGCCCCGCCCCTTCAGCCCCGGCGCGGCCCTCCTCAGCCCCCGGGGCCCCGCCCTCTCACACCTGGCGCCCGGACCCCGGTCCCACCTGCATGTGCGGTTGTGTGCGGACGCGAAGGAGGGCGGGGCGCGCGCCAGCGTGAAGTTGACGAAGCCGTGGAGGTCGGGCGCGCGGGTCCAGCGGTAGTAGGCACGCGGCAGGAAGTCGGACGTGAAGGCCAGCAGGAAGGCCTGGGCGAGGACGGCGGGTCAGCAGGTGCCGGTCCGCCCTGCGCCCCGCCGCGCCCCACCCCTACCCGCCCCGCCCTGCGCCCCGCCGCGCCCCACCCCTACCCGCCCCGCCCCGCGCACTCACGTTGCTGACCACCGCCAGGTGCGCGATGGCCGCCAGGATGTGGGCCCAGATGCCGATGTCCTGCGCGCGCTCGGCCACGGGGCGCCGGTGCTGGCGGACGAGCTTGCGCGCGTCCAGGCGGACCTCCACCCAGTTGTTGAGCAGCGCAAAGAGCGGCGCGAGCGGGCACGCGGCCACAAAGATGGTGACGAAGCCGAACTGCAGCACTGTGGACGAGGGTGGTCACCGCCGGGTCCCCACGGTGCCCCGGCCACACCGCGGGAGCCCCGTCCGCCCGCCGCCGGCCTGCCCCTTGGGGAGGCTCTGGCCGCACCTGCCGCTCCTGCTCGCGGCCCCGCACACGCTCACGTCCAGAGACCTCACCCCAGGAAGCCTTCCCGAGTGCTGACCGCGCGCTGCAGGCCGCCCCGTGCTGCCTGAGGTCAGGGACTCCGTAACTCTGCTCCCCAGTGCTCAGACCCCCTGTGGGGCACATGCAGCCAGGGAAGCAGGACCCGCTTCTGATTACAGGGCTGCCTTCTGCATTCACCCCTCTCAGGGGAGCTTTGCTTTTTCCTTGTTAAGTATTCCCGACACCCAATGCAGGGGCGCGAACTCACAGCCCTGAGATCAAAACTTGCATGCTTCACTGACTGAGCCAGACAGGCGCCCCAGGAATGGCTTCTTTAAAGGGGTGTCTGAGTCTAACGTGAAATTATGAAGGGGAGTGTGGGGTCCCATTTCTTGTCTGGTGGAGTAGCGACACCGGAGGTCAACCCCACTCGCATGTCATCATGAGAAAGCCGGTCTCTCCTTCAAGAACTGTCCTTCTCCCTTTTATCCCTCGACTGATGGCTAACAATCTGTCTCTTTGGCTACTGGAGCACTCAGAGCAATGCGTTTGGGTCAGATACAGAGCTTTAGATTAGGAGTGTGCATGATGGATTCTGCTCTGTTGGCTGAGTCAGACCCTGCACTTGGAGTAGACACACACCCTGCCCTCCAAAAGTGCTCCCCCCCGCCCCGGGCCTGAGCCACACGCACAGTGCCACGAGACGAGGGCACACTGCAGTCCAGCAAAGACTGTGGACATCAAGATCTCTGGGGACAATCACCTCCTAGGTGTAGCAGCATCTGGAACGGGCCTTCGTCCTCACCCCCAGGGTCCGTGTGCCATGCATTCTGCTTATCTTCTCACTCCCGCCCAGTGGCTCTGGCCCATGCTTGCCAGTACGCCTTCCAACGCCCCCAGGCCCTCTTCTGAACCCCTGTGCCCGCAGCTCTGTCCCTTCCCATCCTTGGCCATCCTCTCTCAGGCGCTCTTCTCTCCAACCCCCACAATCTCCTTTCCAGAACCTTTGGGGGCCTGGCTCCACGGGGGGCCCTCTGTCCCCACAGGTAGATGTACACAGATGCCTGTCCCTGCCCACAGTGCTGGCCAAGGCCACGGTCAGTAATGGGGCTCCTACCCATTTCCAGGTACTCTTCGAACAGGCCCTCGTAGGGCAGAAGCTCATAGTCGGCCTCCCAGGGTGCCTGGCCCGCTGCCTCCAGAGGTCCGGCCTTCCTCTTCTTGGAGCGCAGCCGGAACCTCTGCCACCAGCCCTGTAGCTTCCTAGAGGTGGAAACACCCGGGAAAATGGGCCTTGTTCTTCCAGGCTGGGTCCTGCGTGCTCCCCAGTTCAAGGGCAGCAGCAGGGGAGGGTCTGGGCAGTAGGGAGGGCAGGGGAGAAGCCTCTGCAGCAGGAGGAGCTGAGAGCATCCCCTGCCCCACTCCCCAGCACTGTCCTCTAGAAAATTAGCATTGCCCCGGAAGCTTTGGGGGTATGGGTTCCTCCTGGGAACTGCAAAGCAGGTGTCAAGAGCTATGTCAAGGTTGGGAAGGGGCAAATGTGGGCAGTTTCGGTGCCAGGGCAGGGGGTGGCGCTCCACCATATGCGGGGGGGGTCACGTGTGCCTGTTATTTTGCCACACTGTCACTTGTCCAGGCCCTGTCTCCGCCAGGCACAGAGCCCCGCCCCGCCCTTGTAATCCTGAGTTCCGCTTCAGCGCACCGACCCTGCACAGAAGCAAGATCGCACCCAGAGCGGGCGTGGGTTGGTCAGGGTCCCACCGCCTCATGGTGCCCCAGAAGAGCCAAGTTGGGAGCTGCTAGCGGTGGAAAATCAGGTGTGGGAGGGGAGGGGAGGGTGTTCCCGTTGGCGCCAGCCTGGGGGGGCCAAGCTGTCTTAAGGTGGGCCCCAGTGGGGCCAGTGGCGGTGGCACCGCGGAGATGGGAGGCACCTGAAGCCTGGGCCTCCCTTGCTCCTCCCTGGTGCTGCCCAGGAGGCTGGGGATGCTGAGGAATGCCCTGGCCCAGCAGAGTGCACCCAGCCAGCGTGGGGGTGGTGCTGGGACGCCACGCCCCCTCCCCAAGCCAGAGCTGGCCCCCGCCCGGGACCTTAGTAAAGCCCAAGCAGCAATCACAGGCTTCCACTGAGCCCCCCGGGCCGCTGGCGGGGCAGACCCTCCCACCCCCTGCAGCTCAGGCCTGGAGGTCCAGGAGGGAGTGGACCTGCCTTCCCTCCATCTCTACTTCCAGGCTGGGGCTGCACTCCGAGGCCCCACGGTCCATGGCTGCTGCCCAGGGCAAGGTGGGCTTGACTCACGGGACGAGGATCTCCTGCACGTTGTTGATGATCTGCTTGCCCACCATGATGACCAGAAGCTCCTGCGCCAGCTCAACGAGGCAGCCTCCGGCCGCACACTACGGCAGCAGGCTCTCAGGTTAGGGTCAGGGCAGGCACTGGCCGCACAGCCACCCATCCTTCTCTGTGCCTCAAAGGGGGTCCCCTGCCGTGCTGTCCACTCCCTTTCAGACATGCCATGGCACACTGAGGACTGCAGAGACCCTCCCTCCCTTTCCCTGACCTCACCCAAGCGCCCCCAGACTCCCTCAGGTCTGACAGGCAGACAGGGCAGAGGGATGATGGGGTGCCTCCATATGACAGACAGCCCAGGTTTCCTTGGTGACCCACACAGGGTTATGTGGGGCTGATCCTAGCCTGCGGCTCCAAGAAGGACTCAGGCCCCAGTAATTGGTGACCCAAATTAAGTGTCAGTAGGGCTGGGACTTTTAAGGGAGCTCCTGGGACAGTGTGCCTTGGGCTGTTGGGCAAGCTGCAGGCATCTTCCCCACCAGGTAAGGTGAACCTTCTTAAGAGCATAGTCTAAGCGGGGGAGAGCAGTGCAACATTCTTTAAGCACCTGGATCCAGCCATACCTGTGCCCACATGGCCCCGAATATTTTCAATACCAGAGCCCAGGACGCTCCCTTTTTTGTTTAAGTCAGTTTGAGTTAGCAGCTTTTTTCATGGGTCACTGAACGCTACTTAACTGATATAGTATGTCACACACAGTCACACCCCTGAGTCAGGGCCCCGACTGCCCTGTCCCCAAGAAGCCCCTCCCATCTCATGTGAAACTGAGGTGGCCCCTTTGCAGTCAGCAGTGGGCTGGGTCCCAGCCCAGACCATGGCGGGGCGGGGGTGGGGGGGGAAGGAGACCTGCTCCTCAGGATGGAGAAGAGGAGATGAGCCCAGCAGGGGCTGTCAGCGTCCCGCCCAGGACCCTGACCCAGAGCCCTGGCCTCGGGGACTGTCCCGAGGCACAGCCCTCACGCAGCCCCGGGGCTCAGGCACCGTTGGCCCTGCACCGCTGAGGAACCAGATGCACAAAGACCATTGGAAAGGTGTTTCTACAATGTCCCTGAAGGTCCGGGCAGAATCATGCCCAGGGGCTTGACCCCCTCACCGGAGTGCTCACGGGCAACCTGCCTTCTGCCTCCCCCCCAACCCCCCGCGTGCTTCCTGGGGTGACACCCAGAACAATTACTTGCACCCAAGTCCTTCTCCTGGGTTCTGCTTAGGGAACCCGCACGGCCGCGGTCCTGCTCCCCGCACACTGGCTTAACTCGCACTGTGCAAGGGCAGCAGCTTGTGCTCACGGGGCCGGGCCCCCCAGCCGCCCTGAGGCCCCCCAGCCGCTGCACCCCGCCCCCCATGACGGCTCAGGTCCACCGCCAGGCCAGGAAGCTGGCACAGGTGTGCATCAGGCTGCGTGGAAATGGGGACACAGGCAGGACACGTGGGCCTCGGGGTGGACGTGGTGCGGCAGCGCTGCGGGGCTCTGGTGGCTCGGGACGCACGCGGGGGGTCCCCACCCCACTGGCGGGTGCAGGCCTCCCCACACACGCACCTCCTCGTTGCGGACCCCAAACAGAGTGTGATAGTTGCCGGGATAGCCCACAAACCTGCCGGAGAATTGAGGTCCCTTTCACCTCCTGAGCTCTCAGCCCCCCACCTGACCGCTGGACCCTGAGGCCCCGTGCCAACCGCCCCCTTCCCACAGTCTGGGCTGTGACCCAACCGCGCCCACGGGGGGAGCCGCGGCGGGAGGGAGTGGCGCTGACCTGCCCTTGAAGAAGGCAATGTAGATGGGGGAAGAGTAGAAGTTGACAAATTGGAAGATGAACACCTTGAGGGTGAAGGCGTCCTCGAACTTGGTCTGGGTGCGGTGCATTTCTAGGGCACAGGGGGCCTCTCTCAGTCCCCCCACGGGAGGCCGCCTCACCCAGCCGCCCGCCGGGTCGCCCGGTCGCAGGGCAGAGAGAGGCTGGGGGCCCGCCCTCGGGGAGAGCTGGAGGGGACGCACAGGAACACCCACCCCGGGCTGCTCCCCCACATCTGGAGCCCCTGCCTGGGCCACCCCCCCAGGGCCAGCCTGCCCTTGCTTTCTGGGCAGCGCTCCTTCCGCCCCACCCCTCCCCAGGCGCTTCGGAGCCTCTGTCTCTCCCCAGACCAGGCAGGTAGCAGACGTCCAGTTGGGCCCAGAGGGACAGCTCAGCTGTGAGGGTCTTCTGCTCTGCCCTCGCTCAGCCCCAGGGGAGGGTCCGACCACCCCCCGCCCCTTCCCTCACTCAGACACAGGGACCCTGCAGACGGGGGAGAAAGTCGTGTTCTGGGTGAGTCCCTGGCTCAGCGCCCCGCGGCCTTGGCCTCTCACCCCATCTTGTCAGGGTGTGAGCCAGGGTCACATAGATCTTGGAGAGGATGAGGATGAAGACGAGGTTCACCACGGACCCTGTGAAGCTGGCGATGCGCGAGGCCTGATGGGAGTCAGTGGGTCCGAGTGGAGTGGGGGATGGGTGGTCCAGAACCTTCCACCCAGCCGCGGGGCGAAGTGGTGGCTCACCCAAGCTGCGAGGAGGATGTTGTCCGACCTGGACACGAGGATGGCCATGATGGCCCGGTACAGGATGATGGACACCAGGCACATGAGCACCACGGCCACCTGGGGGGCGGCCCCTGCTTGAGTCCTGAGCCCCCTCCCGGTGGAGGGCAGAGCAGGGGAGGGCGCGGAGGAAGGGCGCTCAGACTAGAGGGCAGGCGTCATCTGGACGCCGAGGAGCCATGGTGCGTCCTTGGCCCTAGGTGCTGGAGAGCCCCCCTCCTACCCCCACCCTGCCCTTCACCAACCACACACTGGGGGCTGCTCAAGTCTTGGAGGGGGAAGGAGCTTGGTCCCGTCAGGAAGCCCTCTGGCTGGAAGGCAAGGCAAGGTGTGCTGGAGCCCTGTGCCGTGATCCCCCACAGACCTGCGTCCGTGGGGAAGCCTTCCCAGAGCCCCCTGCCGGGCCCACACCCGCCTCTTGCAGCCAGGACCCCCGAGCTTGGCCCCAGACTTGGCCCTGTCTCCGGAGCCCGGGCAGCCAGGGGCTTTTCTGGGGGCTGCCAGAGGTCGCAGGGGAGGCATCAGGCTCCGGGGAGAAGGGGAAGACAAGTGCCCTGCATGGTCGGGAGGAGGAAGACTTGACGGGGAGGGCAGACCAGGGCAGCGGGGTGCCTCACCATCACCACCACCACCACGGAGCCCGCCAGCACGCGGCGTACACGGCTCTTCTCGGGGAAGTAGGGCTCATCCTCCCCAGTGATGGGGTTCAGGGCTGTCATGGGGGCCGAGGCAGCAAACTGGGGCCGAGGCCTCTCCTGGAAGGGAGGCAACCTTGAGCGGCAGCCCACACGCACGGGGAGCGCGGCCGCGGCAGGAGGGCCCACCTCGATGTCCTCGTAGTCCGAGCAGCCCCAGCGGTAGGCCAGCGTGGCGCTCGTGCGTTTCCAGTACTCCAGCAGCAGCACGGCCCACAGCGCCATGAACATGCTGAAGAAGACCGTGCCTCCGTGGTCGAAGAGCCGGCCAGCCTGTGTCAGGGGCGGGTGGGGTGTCCGGCTGGCTTGGGACCAAGGCCCCTTCATTCCCGGAGAGTTCTCCCTTTGGGGATGGCCATGCCTATCCCAGGCCTGCACCGCCCGACACCGGAAGCAGGTAGCTCGCTCCCCAGGGCCCGGGGACCCCCATGGGGAGGGAGGCTGCCCCAGGTTCCCACAGCCACAGGATCACCGCACCAGACTGAGACATGGGACCGTCTGAGCTGGGGACATTTTCGGACTCAGAGCTCACGCTGTAACGGGTTGAGACTTCGGGGGATACTGGGTGGAGTGAGTATATTGGGCACACAGAAAGGACATGAGGTTTTAGGGGCCGGACGGTGGATTGCGGTGGATTGAACTGCGGGCCTCAAAGAAGCCCTCCACCTGGACCCACAGAATGTCACCTGCTTTGGAGTAAAGGCCCCGCATATGGGGTTAAGTACAGCGCATCAGAGGCGAGTGCCCTGGCCGGGGCCCCAAGCCCAAGGACAGACCTTAGGCAAGATCTTATGCAACAAAGCTGTGCGCGGGAAGGGTCAGGGAAGGTGGGGGCAGAGGTTGGAGAGGCAGCCGACCCCAAAGTCTCCCGCGGCCTCTGCACACTGGGAGAGGGGCACGGAATAGCTTCTCCCAGAGAGGAACCCCGTGGCCCCTCGATCCTGGACTATGGCCTCCAGGGCTGTGAGAAAACAGGGATCTGTTGTTTTAAGCCCTGAGTTATGATCATTCCATACAGCAGCCCTAGGAAGCCTAGTCAGCTGGGGTCCTGGAGTCGGTCCGTGGGGCTCCCGGGTACCAGGGCTCCAGGCCACGTGCAGGGGACACGAGCAAGTCCGCCAGGCCTCTGTTTTCTGGGAAAAGCTGCTGAGCCCAGGTGGCGGGTGGAGCTCCGGGACTCCAGCCGCCTCTGGCCTGCTGCTCAGTTGGCTTGTGCCCCGAGTTTCAGGGCTTGCCTGCTGGGCAGGTGGGCAGGTTATCCGTAACAAGAAGAGAGAGCTAAGGTACAGCGCGACCCCGGTGGGAACACAGCCACAGCGGCTAGCGCGTTGCCAGGGGGCAGGCGGGAGTCTGCCTTCAGTGGTCACAAGGCTGGGCCCCAGCCCGAGCAGGACCAAGCCAGGGGAGCTGCCCTCCCACGTCCCCCACTTGGCTCCATACCTGGACCACGGTGCAGGCGCTGGAGAGCAGCCAGAAGGGGCAGTCGAGGCAGAGCGGGCACATCTCAAAGTTATCGGCGCTGCGGCACAGCTCCTGCCTTCAGAGCAGAGGGCCGGCGGTCGGGGTGCCCTCGGTCCACCCCCGCCTCTCCCTCCCCACCACCACCTTTGCCAGGCCCAGTCTTTCTTTAAAAAGTAGTTTCTGAAGATACACAATCATAAGTTTTCAGCTTACTCTTTGAAGTTTTAGCTCCATAACGAAATAAAAAACAAGCCCAGTCATTTACTAATAAGAAATGCTTATACTATTATAAGAAGCAAGGGTGAGTACCAAATTAGTCCAGGGGCACCCCGCCCACCTGTGTCAGCCTTCCAACCAGGTCTACAGGAGGGCAGGGATGTGTGCAGTGTTCACCTCCGTTCCCAGCTCCGCACGGGGCCTGGCACCTGTGAGCCCCCCACACACACCCCCGGAGACACAGGGCAAGTCCTGGAAGCCGAGGGGAGAGGGCACTTACGTGGGTACGTCCGAGAACACCATGAAGCAGCCCACCAGGAACACCAGGGTGCCCACCGCCGCGGCCGGCAGGAGGCAGCTCGTGTAGAAGCCTGTAGAGGCAGCACTGGAGGTGGCGGTCGGGACTCAGAGGAGGGACCCCGCGAGCCGGCCGTCGGCGCCCTGGGTGGGCCTGGCTGTAGCCAGCGCTGAGCTAGGCACTGGGTGGGGGTCTGCTCAGCCACGCTTGTCCCTCGGACACCCCCATCCGGCCAGCAGAACCTGAGACTCTTTGGGAGGAAGCCGGCAAGGCATGGTGCCCAGGAATGTCCCCCCCGCTGCTCTGAGCCCCGCTCCTCCCTCCTGGCCTCTGCCCTGGCCTCTGGAGCCCCTACCACTGACGCGGCTGCCCAACCCCAGGGTTCCTGTCCGCCCCTTTCCTAAGTCCCATTTGCCTCTACACACCATGCCCGGAATGGACGTCCCGTCCATGGGAGGCACACAGCCCACTGCACAGCCTGGAGATGGGCGGGAGTCCGTTCTGGATGCTCCCTCCCCCCGCAGCCCACCTTACCATGGCCAGGTCCCTCCAGCAGACACCCCACTGCCTCCTGTGGGTCTAGCCCCGCCCCTGGTCTGATGTCCCACCTCCAGCCCCCCACTGCGCCCCCACAGCAGCCAGAGTGACACCTGGCCCGGAAACTCCTGCCCTCTGCGGCCCTCCAGCATGTCACTGCTGTCCCATAGGCCCTATTTCCCCCAGCCCTGAGGAGCCTCGGCCAGCTGCCCGGTCCTGTCCCGGTCCACGGTGGCTCGGGTGGCCGCTCCCATGTCCCGTGAGGGCAGAGCATGGCCATCCGAGCGAGCCTGAGGGAGGGGCTGCCCGGGCCCGGGGCCGGAGGGCACACGTGCTGTTTGGGGATGAGAAGGGGCTTCTGAAGGGGGCAGGGGATGGTGCTGCACTGGGGGTGGGGACAGGACAGAGTCTGGGAGGGGAGCAGTCCTGGGTTGTCCAAGGCAGAAGGTCATTCTGCAGGTGCAAACCTGCCTGTAGCGGGGGACAGGGTGGCTGACCCTGGGCCCAGGGCAGGGGTGACTGCCGTTCAAGAGTGCCTGCAGCGGTTCGGGGCCTCATGGAGCATGTCCGCTGGGCCGGGGACACCAGTGGCTGAGTTGGGAAGGGCCCTACCTGCAGAAGGCGACTGCCAGTCCCTCACTGGGGTGCTAGGAGGGACCCACATGAGCCACAGTTGTATTTTGGGGGCTGACAGTGGCTGGGCGGGGGTAGGGCGTTTTTCTCAGGGTGTCGGTGTGGCTCCCTTTGGGAGCTGGGGGGTGTGGGAGGCCCAGAGAGGACGTGGCGCAGGACTCACCGAGCCAGGCGAAATAGAAGGCCACCTTCTCCCCGAAGTAGCTGCGCACGTGGTCCAGAGGCTGGTACTTGTTCCACTTGCCCCAGCAAGCCCAGTACTGGGAAAGGACCTGCCTCTGGGAGAGGCCCGTGGCCTGGGGGCCCTCTGGGGGGTTCCTGAGTAGGCCCTGAGGGCGAGAAGCCTTGTGGTGGGCAGAGCCAGACTCCTCCCGGAGCTGTGGGACCCTAGTGCCGCTTGAGGGAGGAGAGAGTGATGTCGGGGGCCCATGGGGGCCGTGAAGGCCTCGCCAAGGAAGGGGCGTCTGAGCGGGGCCTTTCAGCTAAGGCTCCTGGAGTCTGAGACCAGGGCAGGTCCCTGGAGACCCCAGAGCTGTGTGGTCTCTGGAGACCACAGGAGCTGGAGTTGGCTGTGCGTCCCTGAGAAGGAAGGGGCCATCGGCAGAGGCGGGAGGCACCAGGCAGTCCCCACCCCTGTCCCCACGGTCACCTAGCGGTGGGTGCAGGCCTGCCCCGGCCCCAGTGCCCCCGGTGCGGCTCTGAGGACTCATGGCAGGTCCCGTGCATGAGGACCCAGCCCCACGTGCTGGACATTTTGTCGAGGACTCTGGTCTGACAGGTGCCCCTCGCCGGTGCTGCCCTAGAGTACCCAGCTCTGTGAGGGGCACAGGAGGCCTCGCTGTCTGCCCTGAGATGGAAGCTGCCACATGGCAAGGAGGTCGCATCCGGCCACGCACGGCTGCAGACTGGCCGCCGCGTGGCCCAATCACATCGCCAGTGTGTTGCTGATCCCTGGCACGGCTGCCCGTCTGACCGTGACCGCCGAGCACGGAGGGCAGAGCCCTGGAGTCCTCCGCGACCCAGGCCATAGCCCCCACCCCAACCACCAGCCCCCTGGTCTCACATCATGCAGGGGGAAGGCCGCGCTGAAGACGCCCTCTGCCAGCAGCTGGTCGATCCCGAACAGGCCTTTCTTCTCGTGGCCATATGGAGTCTTGGCCAGGATGGCGAACAGCTGGGGGTGGTGGGCACAGCGCCAGGGACTCGCCATGTGCTAGCAGGGCAGGACCGTCCCGGCCCGCTCCCCTCCCGCCCCCAGTGCCCGTACTGTATGTGCCGGGCCCTTGCCCCTGCAGTCGCCCCCACACATCATAGTCCCACTTCAGAAATGCGGAGACCCTGGCCAGAGCCACTGGACCCCCAGGAGCCCGTACCGGGGGCAGGAGTCAGCCTCCGTGTGGGTGTCTGCGTCAGGAGTGGGCTTCTGGCCCTCACTGCCCCTGCCCCGTGTGGCCCCCGGGGCCCTGTGCCCTTCGGTGGTCAGCAGGCGGCCCTCCTGGGCAGGCCTACCCTCCCATCTTCCCCACTGGAGCAGGCCTCCCGCAGCGGCTGATCTCAGGGACGCTATGGCTGCGGGTGCACGCTGGCCCTTGGGCCCCTTCCCTGCAAAGCGCAGGACCCGTGCCCCCCCGGGTGTCCTGGAGGGGTGCTGAGCAGGCTCTCCAGCCCCCAGCCCTGAGGGGTCCCCAGCCCAGGGCTTTGGAGCTCGGAGTCCTCTGTCTCCAGCTCAGGGCCACGCTGGGGACCCCCACTCACAATCTGGTGCCTCTTGGTGCTGGTGAAGAAGGTGTCCTGGTTGTCACTCCCGAGGAACCTGTGGGGTGAGAAAGTGCAGAACTCCAGCCCCGCGGGGGATGCACACAGGCGTGCACGCGGGAGGCGCCCCCACGTGGCCTCGTCCCACGCGGGGAGAACAGTCGCCCTCTGGCAGCCTCGACCCCTGTTTGTGCCTTTCCCTTTCTGGAGGCAGGAGGTCATCGTAGGCCCCTCAGACAGCACAGCCACCCCCCCACAGGCTGGGCAGTGGACAAGGTTGCCGGGAGCCCTCCATGTGCCCCCCGCGGCTTTGAGCATGGCGTCAACAGCCTCGTGGGCAGTGTCTGGTCGTGGCCTGCGTGGACGGACAATTGACACCCCAGGATCTTGGGAAGGACCATGAGTGGAGGCAGGTGTACCCCAGGCCTGGAGGAGGTGTTCTCGGCCCGGGCAGTGAGACCCCGTGGGAGTCCTCAGAGCTGGTCACCACGGCGGGTCCCCACCCCGCCCCCCTGCACTGGCCTCATCCGCAGGCTGGCTGTGGCTGAGGGCTGTTGGGGGGCCACAGGTGCACACGGATGGGGGCCCCTTCTGTTTCTACCTCCTCAGCGAGGCGCCTGGGCCTGAAGACCCCGACCCCCTGGGACCCGCAGGAGAAGGACCCTGGGGCATGTCTTCCCCCCCCAGTGTGACCAATGCGTGTCCCCAGGTGAAAGCCCAGGGAGGCAGCAAGCGGGGCAAGGGGGCACCATGTCTGAGCTCAGTCCTGGAGCTGTGTGTTCACGCACCCCGGGAGGCCTGGCCGTGGGAGAGGCCACGTCTCACCTTGATAGCTTGCTCACTCTGAACTGGCAGGAGTAATGCTCGGGTGGCACATCAGGCACGTCTTCCTGCAGGATGTTGGGGACACCTAGCCGCGCCAGCAGCCCCGCCGACCAGTTGGAGGCCTGGTTGGGCAGCTCCTGGAAGGCAGGGTTACTCGGCTCCTGCTCCTGCGCAGGTGTGGGCGCGGAGGCCGGCACCGCACCACGGAGGTGGGGGTGTGGGGGTGCCGGGTGCCCACCTGCTCAGCCCACCATCCCCCGCCCTGCTGGGGGCCCTGGCGGCAGTGACTCGGCCAGCCCCTGCCCCTCTCAGGATGTCGGGCTCCAGTTTGAGGCCCAGAGACCTCGGGGCGGGAAGTGACCGGAGGGCAGCCTGGTCTGTCCACACCCCCACCCCCAGGCTCAGAGGGCCCGCACTGCGGCCCCCAGGCAGGTCATCCTCGGGTCACCTAGAAGGTGCTCCGCCCTCCACCCTGTGTCCCCAGGCTGGGGATGGCCCTCAGTGGCTGCGGGGGATGGGGTGGTCTGGGTGTGGAGGAGGCGCACACTCCCCGGCTCCCACCCGGGCGCTCCCTCTGCACCCCTCCACCCGGTACCTGCAGGGGCAGCTTCAGGCACAGGTCCTCTGCGTAGTAGCAGAGCACGGCCCAGGGCGCGTCGAGGAGGACGTAGTGCACAGCGCCCGCCCCGTCCTGCACGACGCGCTGTGGGGACCGCGGGCTCAGTCAGAGCTTGAGAGGGCAGGTGTGCGTGCGTGTTTGTGTGTGTGTGTCGTTCACACTCCCGGGGAAGACGGATGTCTCTGCACTCGGGGTAACGGCTCCTCAGCCCTGGTGGTAAAGCTGTTGGATAAGGGGCACCCCGCCTGGGCGAGCGTGTCGTGGGCCCGGCCACTGGGAAGCCAGCCCATCGGCCGCAGACCGGGACCAGTGGGACCCCGCAGGCAGCTTGCTCAGGGAGCCCCACCTGCTCTTGTGACCCAAGGAGGCCGTCGAGTCAGCGCCTGGTTTGCAGCTAGGGAGTGACGGGCTTGGCCTTTGACAAGCCACCGGGCTTCCGTGTTACGCGTGCACACGTGTCAGTGGCGGGTGTGACTCTTCAGGTGTGTGCACATGTGTGCAGACAACTGGCAGGAGACAGGGACTTGTGGCGCCACTGCCCATGGGGGCTGGTTTCCAAAACTCCTCTCTTCCCTAAATGCACATGCCCAGGCCAGCCCAGGGCCCACGGGAGCAGACACGCCCGGGGCACGGCCAGCGTCCTCAGATGCCCTCTAGACTGCCCTCTGCCATCCTCTTGTGCCTGTCCTCCTGCGATCCCTGCTACAGGGAAGCCCGCCCATCTGGATGAAGGTTCCGGAAACTCATGGGGCCACACCAATGGGCTACACTGTCCCAAAAACTTTCTCCATAATAAAGGGGGCGCATCTTTTCATCCCCACCTCCCCAGACTGTCAAGTGGATCCAGACTCGAAGGGGAGGGGGCCTCCGCTCTCGACCCCCGATCCCACTGGGTGTGGGTACGGCCCTGTGGGGGGCGGCCGTGGTGGGGAGGGTGAGCACAGCCACATCGACCCCCCCAAGGACACCGTCCTGGGCAGGGGTGCGTGAGCACGGGGAGCTCTCTGAGCAAGGACGCGGGCCCTCAGGGGCTGCACCACGTAAGGCGGGTCTCACAAGCTCGGCCCCGGGGCTCACTGCCCAGAGCCCGTCCAGTTCTATCAAGGCCCGAACGAACAGAACCAAGCCGCACCGTGGGCACCATGAGCTTGGTGCCAAGAGGATAAAGACACATGAAAACGTGCTCAACGTCAAATGCAGGCCTGGTTTCCTCTGGGCAGGGAGAGGACACCCGACGGCAGGACGTGTCCACAGGGACACGGAGGGTGGTGGGCGGAGGACCCAGGGGCGAGGCCTCATGGCCGTGTCCCCCTCCGGCCGGAGCCGCTGCACAGCCGCACGCGCTCTGCCGCAGGACGTGCCCTCCGCAGGGCCGCAGTTACTGAGGACACGGTCCGGGCAAGGGGCCGCGGTCCTCATCACAAGACAAAGACCCGTCTCTGCGGACGAGGCGGGGGAGGGCGGCCCGAGTCTTCAGAGGGTCCAGAGGGCCTGGCTCCCAGGCGTGAGCTGGGTGCGCGATGCCCCGTGGTCAGTGGCCCATGGCCGCGGGGCCCTGGCCGAGGGTGGGTCACCGAGCCGGACTTTGGTGCCTGGTTCATTCTGGGGCCCTGGATCCCATGCCCTCGGGTCTTGTCGGGAAGTCATGGGTCATCGAACAGATGCAGAGCCCAGCACTGACCCCAAGTACCTGGTCCACATGTAGCCCAGCCGCACGGAGGTTATCCAGAAAGGTCTCCCTCCAGGCCGCGTGTGTGTCTCTCTTGTCCCGGGGGGCGCTGTCCTGGTGCTGACCCGGCCTCGGGTCTTCCTCCCAAACAAGGACGAAGTCTGCTAGGAACCAGCAAGGACAGAAGTCAGGGCCGGCATCCCAGCTGGGACACTGAGCTTCTGGGAGCAGGAGAGGAGGAGCCAAGCTCTCAGACCGTTGGCCTGCTGCTCTGTCTCCCTCCCAGCCCTCACTCTGGTCCAGGTCCCAGCAGCGGCGAGGGCTCCGGGGTGGGGGGTGGGGGCACCGGCTGATGGGAGGGGCTGCCGAGGGGCTGGGCCTGCTCAGGGCTCTGCGGATTGGTCCCAACCCCCCACAGGGGCTTGAAGGGCTCTCAGGGCAAGTCCCCATCAGCGTTCCCTCCCCGCCACAGCATCCAGTGGTGGCTGGAGAAGATGTGGGGGCCCCTGCTTGTGTGGCAGGTGTGCAAGAAGGCACGAACATGGCACGAGGGGCGTACAAATAGGTAAATATCAAAGTGATATGACTTCTCTTTATAGGTAACATGCTCTTGTATATAGAAAAATACAAAGGAATTCACTATGAAATTATTAGAACCGATAACAGGTTGGCAAAGTTGCAGGACATAAGACCAACGCACGGAAATCAGCTGGGTCTCTACGCGTGAGCGAGATACAAGCCTAAAACGAAAGGAGGAAAACCGCCTCCATCTATGACAGCGGCACAGATGAAGTATTTACAAATTTAACCAAAACTGTGCAAGACTTATACTCTGAAAACCACCAAACGTTGTTAAAATAAACCAAGGAGCTAAATAAATGCAGAGACAGCCTGTGTGCATGAATCAGAAGATCAATATCATAAATGACAGCACTGCTCCCGAAATTAATCTACAGATCCAACACAATCCTTCCCAAAATCCCAGCTGTATTTGTGGGGTTTTTTTGTTTGTTTGTTTTTGCTTTGTTCATTTTTTTTTCAGAAAATGACAAGTCTAAAATCCATTTGGAAATACAGCAGACCCAGTATGAAGAAAACAATGTTGAAAAAGAAGAACAAAATTGTAAGACTCACACTTTTTAACTTCAAAGTCTACTATGAAGCTAGAATAACCAAGACACTGTGGTACTGGTAGAAGGACAGGCATTCAGAACAATGAAATATATCTGACATTCTGAAAATAAGCCCATTTACTTATGGCGAATCCATTTTTTTTTTTTTTTGCAAAGGAGACATTATAATTCAATAGGAAAAAAAAATAGTGTTTTATCAAATGGTGCTGGGACAAGTGAATACCCAGATTGAAAAGAATGAATTCAGACCCCTGTGTCACACCGTACACAGAAACTGACTCAAAGTGGCGTCACGATGGTAAGATAAAGATCACAGACCTCAATTCAGGGACCAGGAGGGAGCCCTGGCCCACCCCCCGGCCCGGTCTCGGCGGTGCCGGGCCCGCTAGGGCTCAGCAGGATGAGGGAAGACTGAGGGGCTTCAGCAAAATTAAAAAGCTACGTGCTTCAAAAGCACCACCAAGAAAGTGAAAAGTAAGCCAGAGAACGGGAGAAAATACTAGCAAAACATAGATCTAGTACGGAACCCCGTATCCAGTATGTCTACTATATAAGAAAGATCTTTTTCAACTCAACACTAAAAAGACAAAAGAGCCCAATTTAAACAAGGGCAAAGATTTGGGGCGGCCGCTGTTCTCCAGAGACGGGCAAGCAGGCAGCTCGTGGGTAGAGCCAAGCCGGGTGCATCCACCACGAGGGACTTGCAGATCAGAACCTCAGTGAGGTGCCGCGCGGTCCTCAGGAGCACGGCTCACCGAGGCCGGCGGCAGGAACGCCAGGGGCGACGTGGGCCAATGGTGACGGCTTATGGAGTGGTGTGGCCACTTCGGAAATGGCTGGGTGGTTTCTCGAGAGCATCAGCCCTGAGTTGCCGTGTGGCCCTGCTATCCCACGGTCCCCTACAAGGCAGACGCCTCAAAAAGGAAACGCGTCCCCGTGACATCTGGGACACGAATGTCCCCTGCTGCTGCCTTAGCCACACAAGCCACGGAGTGGGAGCTGCCAAGACATTCACCTCCAGGCCTTTCGGGGAGACCCCTGCCAGGGGGGTTGCCAGCTCACCAGGCGCCTCTAGGCCTCATTTTCTGGAGGCGTCACCCTGCTCCCTGCATGGGCCACGTGGGCTCCTATTCGAGCAGCAATGCCCGACGGCCCATTTCCTCACGTCCTCACTGACGCTTCTGAGTTTCTGTTTTGTTATTTGTAAAGGTCACTGTGCTGAGGAGTATCTGGGGGTGTGTGTTCTCTGGGCCCGCGGGGGCGGCGGCAGGCGACAGCGGGGAGCCCCGGCACAGGGACAGGGGTGGGCTTGCCTTCAGTGGACAACCCCAGCCCTCAGCGCACCCCGGGCACAGCACTTGGCACGGGGTTGGCACAGGAGAAAGTGCTCGGTGGGGGAGGGCGGCCTGGTGACTGGGGCTGCTGACCAGCTGCCACCCACGGGCGTCCTGTGGCCCCACCCCCAAGACTAAGCATGGGCCCAGCTGTCAGACACTGGGAGGGACTCACCTATTCGGGGCTTGGAAGGGTTCCCCACCCTGCGGGCGGCCTCCTGGTGTGCACTCGGCTGGAAGGAAAGGCAGGTGCATGGCAGCGTTCGGACCCTGATCACCCCTCGGTGTTCTGCCGCCCCACGTGAGGCCCGGCCCCCCAGGCACACGGAAGGGTGAACAGAGAACACAGCCAGCCCGTGTGGGCCACATGCAGGCACGTCCAGGGCTGAGACCAGCCTCATGGCCCCTGCGGACTCGAGAAGGCCACGTGCGCCTCCAGGCTCCTGCCTGGTCTGTGCACAGGGGTCGGGCCTGTAGGCGGCAGGGGCGGGACCCAGGGGTGCCCACAACCGAGAGTCTCCAGCAGCTGGGGGAGGGCCCGAGACCCCGTGTGGCTCTGTGTGCAGGCCAGAGGCTGTCCTGACACCCAGAAGGTTTCTAGAAGGTCTGGGTGACCCCCAAACTCCGTGGACGTAGCTGACGTCCTCATTCCTCCTCTTGGGGGGGTGCTGTCGGGGTTTGCTTCCCCATCCCAGGCCACATCCAACGCTTCACACATATCAGAATGCGGCATCTCAAGGAACATTCTGTGTTTAAGCTTCAGGACACAGGACACAAGCTTTCCTGTAGGTGGCTGGGACCTGGCCTGGCTCAGCCTGCCCCCCGCCTCTTGCCTAGCCTGTCCCAGGGGTTGTCTGCGCATCCCCTGCGGCCGGTGAGCTGGGTGGTGACCTGGGAGCCTCCCCCTTCCTGTCACCTGAGCAGCTCGAGGGCGCGGGAGGGCCGGGCGTTGGGTGAGGGCTGTGGGAAGACACAGGGGCCACGGGCCCTGGCTGGGGCCACTGTCTTCTGGCCCCTCATCGGAGGGGTGGAGGCTCCGGCCCGGGCAGGGGAGACCCTGCTGAACCCACAGCCGACCGTGGGCCTGGGTCCCCGGGAGGGGGGCGCGAGGCTGTCTCCTGAGCATTACCTGTGAGGTGCGGACTGTGCTCCCATACGAGTCCCCGTTCTGGGCACCGGTGGCCATGTTGATGAGGACGGTGCTGTCCTCCTCCCGGGCCGGCCTCCACGACATCCCGCGCCTGCACCCCACAGCCCCAGGGGGAGGGGCGCCTGTGAGATGTGCTCCCCGGGCTACCACGCAGCCCACACGAACCCAGTAGCTGCGGTGGGTGCCAGGCTGAGCCGTCCCACCTGGAAGCACAGGACGGCCCTGCACGTGGGCCTCCAGCTCCAGGGGCCGACCAAGGTCGAGGAGGTGTCTGGAAGACTTAGCCCAGCAGCCGTCGGTGTGCCTGTCCAGGCTGTGCCTGCCTCCCTCTCAGCCCTGCCTGGGGTGGCGGGGCCTGAGGGCACCCGGGGGGGGCGGCTCAGAGATGCCCTCTTGTTTCTGCTCCCCTGCAGGAGGGGCACAGGGTACCCTTTCATTGGGATGATGCCTCAGCTCCTCCTGGACCTGCCAGGGAGGCTGGGCTGGCCACGTTGACCCTGCGTTCCCCCGCCCCCGCCTCTGGGACCCCCCTGTGGGGAGGTTGGATGCCACTGCTCCCGTGGACAGGTGGGCAAAGTGGGCCAAAGAGGGAGAGGAGCTCCGTGGCCCAGAAGGGGGGGTTTGAGTGGGTGCTGGCCATCCGTCCCGGCACAAGCCAGGAGGGCGTCAGCAGCCACGGAGGCTGGAGGAGCGGCGGGAGGTTGGACGGGACAGCCCATCGAGGCCAGAGCACCAGAGAGGCAGAGACGTGAGTCTGCAGCTCTTAACTCCAGGCTCCCGACGGCCCGGAGCCAGGGCTTGGCGTCGTGACACGGTCCCCGATGCAGGGTCAGTGTGGGTCACGGGGCAGTCCTAAAGGAAGTCTTGGGAAGCTGAAGCCAGGTGGCAGCCTCTGGGGCGTTGACGTGCCCCTTCTGAGCACTCTGTGCACAGAGAGCAGGGACGGAGCATGGCCCAGCCGCAAAGGCATAGAAGTGACCGGCTCCATGGTGGGCCCACTGGGCGGCGGGGGGGAAACCGGGGTTCCTGAGGACTGGAGGTGCCCTCCCCAAAGCAGCACTGGGCGCCTGGCCTTTCTCATCTCCCCCAGGGCCGGGCAGGTGTTGGGCCGCCCGGTAAGCCCCGATGGGTTCGGGGTACTCACCCAGACTCCCTGCAGTCTCTCCCTGCATCCCTCCCCGAGGCCCTTGCATTATGGAACGTGTTCCCACCTGGCACGACGGCTTCCAGAAGAGGCTTCCGAGGTTGTGGACAGCCTTCCAGCACAAGCCTGGTCCGGACCTCTGAGTCCTGGCCGGACCCACAGGCAGTGCACTAGGAGGACTGCGTCCTTATGGCCCTGCCCAGGTGGGGATGGCCACTCACGTGTCCTCACCTTGCCCGGCAAATGGGGCAGGAGAGGGGCCTGGCAGAGCCGGCAGGCGGGGGCAAGGTCTCCTGGCTCCTGGAACAGGACCTGCCTTTGTTTGAGAAGGGGGTGTGGGGCTCTGAGTCCGCAAACAGAGGCAGCCCATTTTCCTAGAGCCTTTCCCTGTCCCACATGCAAATGCCATGGAGCTCCCAGCAAAGGACGCCATTCATTCTTCTCCCCTGATTTACTTAGAAACGTCAGCTGCTGCCTGCTGCTTTGAGGGTTGGGGAGTGTGGTGTCCGGTGGCCACGGCGGGGCCGGCCGCCATCCCTGCCTGGTGGGCCACCGTCCGGGGACTCCAAGGACCCAGGTTACATGGCTGTGACTGCAGCGTCCATCTAAGAAAGGGGGTGCGGCCCTGCTCACTGCAGGGAGGGGCCCCAGCCCCTGCACCTTCCTGGGCCTGGGCCCCGCTCCTGGGAGCCCCCTCCATCCTCCCCACGGTGCTGCTCTCTTGGGACCCTCTTGTGTGAGACCCTGGAGTGGAACAGTCATCCTAGCTGCATCTCTGAGCCCCACCTCCTTCCAGGGAGACCCTGCACCATGGGTGGGGGTCCCAGCCACAGCGGGAATCTCTGAGTCGGGGGGTCCACACTGAGCTCTCCGTCTGGGATTCCCCGAACTGGGTTCCTGTGTACCGAGTGCACTGGGGATGCCCCAGAGCCGGGAATCGGGGTGAGGCAGGTGGAGGGATGAGGGGTACCTGCCACGGGGCCTCGACCTGGTCCCACGGCGCCTCGGGACAGGAAGGTGTGGCCCAGAGTCTTCCCAGCCCTGAGACAACTTGACGCTCTGCTCTGGCCGCACTGCCAGGGGCCCGGGAAGAAAGTGACTCTTGAGGCTCCCAGCACCTGCTTGCGGGGGACCCGGGGACGTCGGCCAGAGACGAGCAGCGAGGCGGCCGGTGGGGGTGCCCTGCTCACCGCAGTTGGAGCTGTGAGGGGCCAGGTGCACACAGGACTCCGGAAACAGCCCTCATCCTGGCCCAGAGTGGAAATGCTTACCTTATACAATGTATCATAGTTCGACATTTTTTTCAAGTTGCATTACTCTTGCAGTTTTTAAAAGTCAAGAAAAGCAAAGGAATAAAGCCAGCAAACTACAATGGGCACAGGTGTGTTGTTGGGTCCCTAGTTCGGGGAAGAGCCCAGGCCCCGGATCTGCTACACCAGCCCTTTCTGACAATAACGTTTGATACGCACTCGTGTAACACTTGGGAATACACTGGCGGACGTGGGGGAAAGCGTCCAACCGTGGCTGAAAACAGCTGCTCCTCACGTGCGCGGACCCCGCAGGCCAGGCCGCCAGGTGCAGGCTCCCGGCCGCCTCAGCAGCTCCCACCCGTGCTCTCAGGAGGGCAGCCGCGGCGGGCTAAGCATGGGCCCCAGGCCACCCGGGCGGTGAGGCGGCCTGGAAAGGGACGAGATCCCATGGACAGGGGTAGAACCGCGGCGCCTCCTCCCGGGGCTGGGCACGGGGCTGGTCCGAACACGGTCACTGGGCTGAAAGGTCCCGGCAGGGACCGCCCGCCGGGGTGCTGCTCCCGACACTCTGTACCCAGCCCGAGGGGTGCCTCAACCCTTTCCCTCAGGAGCCCACCCTGCCCCCCAAGATCCTTCCCTGATTCCACCACTCTCCCAAACATCCTCTCCGCACAGAGCCAGCACCCTCCTCCAGGCAGCCACCGGGCCCACCGTGGCCCACCGCCGCCATCCTTACTGCTGGCCTCCTGTCACAGCAGGCGTCTGCGTGCCTGGTCCCCCGCCTGCCCCACCTCAGGGTCCCTCCCGTGCCAGGAAAGCCTCCCTGCTCCTCCCTC